>JNHY02000119.1:0-40514 GCA_001691755.2 Amanita polypyramis BW_CC | reverse complement strand
GAATCTTAAATTATTATATTCCTGATACCCTCTCACAAAACTGAGTCAATGAGTCCCCTACTTGAATGGCTATAACTTCATGGTATTTGATCAGAATTACATAGTTTCTTATGTGCTGGATAGCCCTGATAAAACCCTTTTCATGATTCACCAATACTTTGTTTATATTTATTATAGCTGATGAGTTATTTAACAAATAATGCAAAAGTGTGAAACATTGACTCAGTTTTGTGAGCCACTGTACACAAAAATGTATGATTTGGGTATTTCATTAAATGAAATTATATATGAAAATTTTTATGTATTTAAATAATCAATTTCACACATTCTATTCAAAAAAGAGAGGGGGGGGGGCAGGGAGGTGCAGAGTGGGAAGACCTGTGAGGATGCTGAGTGATGGTGGTTCCAAATCAAGAAGCAATGGTTCTAGAAGCTACTAAAACATGCTTTTGAATGTCAAATTGCTTCTTATGAGCAGTATGTTATGAGATACCATGTCTGTGTAATGACATACCAGTAGGTGTGAGGGATAGGGGGTTTGGATGCTCTTCCTCTGCATGGTCCCGTGTAGGTGGCATCCTGGCCCTGCATAGTACAGTAAGTGATGTTTGGTGGTGGACTCCAGTACCTCCTGATGGCTGTGCCACGATGACCTAGATCTATAGATAGCGAACGCTCGTGGTGACGATCCAGATGGTCAGCGTCGCGAGTCTGAAGCAAGTCAAAAATACGGTCATTGGAAACCAGTCTGCGAAGCGCCAGATTGCCCAGGATGACCCCTTTGTCCGTATGTTAGTTGCTGCGCTTTTTCAACCGGTTGTCGCGTTTTGGCTGACCCAAACCCACAGGCTTGTCGAGTCACTGAATGGACCATCACAGACTCCCAATGACGATGTTCGAATAGAGGCTGCACATATCATATCGTCCTTGTCTTATGGTCCGGCTTGGTTTTACTTGCATCTCTAGCATGTTCTGACCGTTCTGACCGTTCTACACCGCACAGGCTCCCCGCAAGCACTCTCCACCCTCCTGCGTGCAGGCGCCCATCAAGCCATTCTCTACGCCATTTCCCGGTTCGAGCTAGCCAACCCAGTTCTCCTCCGAGCCGCGTTCGCAAGATCTCTCCGAACACTGACTGTATCCATGGCCGAACTCGTCGGTCCTCCGCAATGGGGCCTCACACCCGACTATTCCAAGTTGAGCGTTCGGGACGAAGCAAAGAGAGCGCTGGATTTGATGTTTCAGGCGCGTATGCCCCATCTCATTTCCAAGCTGCTAATGAATTCCAAACGCAGACCGACTCTCTTGATATCTACCTCCCCCTTCTTTCCGCATCTTCCGCCGCCAGCATCACCACGTCCATTGCCCGACTCGTTGCTTCAGGGGTTCGAATAGACTCCCACCGAACAGCTATCACAGAGTGGTTACCGCCTTCTGAGCGAATAAAAGACAATCGCGCAAATGGCAGCAGACGATGGGAAAAGGCTTCCACCACAAATTTCAACTCGCCAGCGAAGTATGGAGGGTGGATAGTGATGGTTTTGACAGGATTGATTCAGAGTAGGGATATCAAGGTTCGGTTCTCGATGTGCGCCTTGCAGGGTGTACTGATAGAACACTGCAGCTACAAGAAGCGGCATTGTACGCCCTGGCCACACTGGCAAAAGACAATATAGCAGTAGCGGTCTCGCTAACGAAGCACTCACCCGACAGAGACAGTACGTCTCCTCTTGGAACTCGTTATCCTCACTCATCTTGACCAGCCCCGTCCGTTCTCTCGACTATACTTCACCTATCCAAATCCAAACCCACTGAAATCAAACTTGCCGCATGTCTCTGGTACGCATCACATTCATTGCCACTCAACGCTTTCTCAGCGCTTTGTAGTGCAACCCAGATCTGTCGAGCTAGTTCCCCACCCTCACCCGTACTCTCAACCGACCTTCATGATTCCTGCGAACACACTATCATGCACATTCTCGGCCGCATGCTTAATGTTCAAGCCGACGAGTACTCGACACATCATCGGACAAGAGCGTGTTACATCTTCTGTGAGTCCTCCTGTCTTGTTGAGGGTTCATTAGGCTTAGATTGAATTAGATCATCTGGTGTACGACGACCAGTCCCTCTGTCTAGCAGCATATGAACGAGGCTGCTTGGAATCACTTGCAGCACTCATACGCGAAATTACACCACTCGAAGCGGCGGAGGAATGGGGCGAAGATGAAGCAGAGAGTTTATCTTCTCTTCGTGAGGTGCGTCCGCTCCCGCATCCATACCGTAGTATACTTGAATTAAATTAAAATAGGCCGCTCTGATACTAATGGCCGCACTTTCGCTCCTAAGCCCTGACATCCGCCGCAGCGTCGCCGATGAACTAAATCTCCTACCGTTCGCCAAATCCTCCCTCCGCCATAAACATTATGGCGTCCGATACGCTGCATGTCAATGTATTAGAGCACTGAGCCGTTCTGTGCAGGCTCTGAGGACAAACCTTGTGGACAGCGGCGTTGGAATGGCAGTTTTGAAGATTGTCATGCAGGGACTCGTTGTCAATGGTGCAGTGAAAGTAGCGAGGGAGGGAGAGATAGAATCGGATAGGCGAGTGCTAAGTGTTGCACTTTCAATTGTGTGCAATTGCGTCAATGACTTTTCACCGTTGAGAAATGTATGTCATTCAGGTCTTGGTTGCCTCATTGCTGATGGAAGGGGTAGGTGTATCTGACAAATGGGCTGTTGACGCGACTCGTGCAAATGATCGAGATGGACGATGATCTTCGGAGAGATGCATTATGGGTAATAAAAAATCTGTTGGTGAAGACGTCTTTTGATGAGAAAAGAGAGGTCATGAATACACTAGGATGGGGAAGGCTCGTTGAGTGCATGGCATTTTCTTTCAAGATTATGACTAGTGCTAACATGTTTCAGACTCCTTGATCATCCAGATACACGAATACAAGAGCAAGCGTTCAACATTATCAGAAACCTTTCGGAAAACGAAGAAGGGATTGGTCTCATATTCGAAGAGATTGGGACTGACGTCCTTTTAGATCATATCCGTGCGGCTTTGGAATCCACAGACGATGACGTTACTCAACAAGCCGCTCTCGCCCTCGCAAATCTCGTCAATGGAAGTGAGACTTCTTACACGACTCGTATAACTACCGTTCCAAGAATGCTCCCAATCCTCCACACATGCCTGTCCGATCGAAGACCAGATATCAGAAGACCGGTATGCTCTATCGTATATGAACTAGCTCGGATAGGCGGTACGGAAAGCCGGAGAGCGCTTATCGATGAAGGATTTGGGAGCACATTGCGAAGAATAGTAGAATGGGCGGGATCGTTGGGATCGGGGACTTCTGGGACTTCCGGGACTCTGTACGTCGGAAGCCCAACTGGGATGAGTACGTCACCAGTCCAGCAGCAGACGCCGTCGGGATCGCACGGGGTTGCTGGGCTGCGTCTTCCTGGGCACGAGTATGGTCTTTCACTGGGTCGTGAGTTTGGACACCGCTTGTCAAGCCCGCATCGACACCATCATCGTGTTGAGGAGGACAAGAAGCTGACAGACCTGGCTAAACTGGCACTAGACTGGTTAGAGCACGGGGATACGTACAATGGGTATATTTGAGCTCGGACGGTCACGGCCGGACTCCCGGCCGAGGAGGTTTGTTTGGCGGTGTTGATGCGTCAACGATCCCCAACCGTGGCCGACTTGAGTTTTTGGGTTTTGCTGCACCACCTAGTACCTCTTTCACTCACTCCCTTTCTACTCTCTAATGGCGTCTCTCGCACGCGTTCGTCTGCCTCGTAGTCTTGTACGTATTACATCTGCAACCATAACAAAGACAATAACTTGAACTAATGATGTTTTTCCCGGTTGTGCACAACAGCATCGCTCGCTTGGCGTCCGCGCCATCCAAACCACGGCGGATACGACTCAGTTGCACACCCCTGCAGAGCATGACAAACCATTTAGAGTGAAACTACATGAGGATTCGTTCCATTCCTTCCAATGTGAGAAACCCGACTTGGAGGTGGAGGTGTCCAAGGATCAGCTCCTGAACATGTACAAGCAAATGCAGACCATGCGTCGCATGGAAATGGCTGCTGACGGTCTGTATAAGGCCAAGTTGATCCGTGGGTTCTGTCATTTGGCTATCGGGCAGGTACGGGTTCCCCTGTTGGCTTATTTCGGGGCAAGGCTAACGCTGTAGGGGCGTTTTTAGGAAGCTGTCTCCGTTGGTCTGGAGCATGGTATTACTACTCAGGACCGCGTCATCACCGCATACAGGTGTCACCCCTTCGCCGTGATGCGCGGCGGTTCAATCACCGGCGTCCTTGGTGAGCTGTTGGGTCGCCAAGTCGGCATGTCACGCGGAAAAGGTGGTTCCATGCACATCTTCACGCCAACCTTCTTCGGTGGCAACGGTATCGTCGGTGCCCAAGTTCCTATCGGTGCCGGTGTTGCGTTCGCACAAAAATACACGGGTGACGATGCCTGCACGTTTGCTTTATATGGCGATGGGGCGAGTAATCAGGGTCAAGTGTTTGAGGCATTTAACATGGCCAAGTTATGGGATTTACCTGTTGTTTTCGTTTGTGAGAACAACAAGTATGGAATGGGAACATCGGCGGAGAGGAGTTCGTCGAATACTGCATACTATACTAGGGGTGACAAGATCCCCGGTATCCAGGTACGCATTTTGGTTGTCTAACTTGATGGACGCAGGCAAGTAATATTTGTCGCTAGGTAAATGGAATGGACATTATCGCCAGTCTTCAAGCCGTTAAATATGCTCGTAAATGGGCAGCAGAAGATAAAAAGGGTCCCCTTCTCATGGAATTTGTGACCTACCGCTACGGTGGCCACTCGTAAGTGGCTACGCGTCCAAAATAGATAAAGTGCACTGATGCCCGATCCACAGTATGTCAGATCCTGGTACAACATACCGTACTCGTGAAGAAGTGCAGCGCATGCGCAGCACCCGCGACCCTATTCGCGGTCTCCAGCGATACATTGAGGAATGGGGCCTCGCTACAGAGCAGGAGCTCAAGGTATGTCAGTGCCCTCGATTTCTGGAACTAGCGTTGACTAGGTGATGTGAAGCAACTTGACAAGAATGCCAAGGCCGAAGTTGATGCTGCCGTGGAAGAGGCTAAAGCTTCACCTTTCCCAAATTCCAATGATCTCTTCACCGACGTGTACCAGAATGGTACTGAGGTACCATTCATCAGAGGTCGTGATCGTGAGGAGGTATGTGCCATTTTCTAGTCAGGCGTTACGAGTGCTAATAGGGATTGTTTCTCAGATTCATTATTTCTAGACAGTTGAGTATACTATGGGCTACCCGTACTGTACTGTATAACCTACCCACGCCACATACTGTCCTCTGTCATCGTCCCGTTTCTTAATACTTCTTTTCCCCCCATCTTTCCTACGGCTCGTTGCGCGAGTAATTCAGGACTTTTATGGTTGACGCGTGTGACTGTATTCTATTGCTGTACCTGCCATCTCGGCTAACGCTTCATGCAAATGTCACTGGGACGCGCTTTGGCTTGCAGTTTTAGAGACCGTGACTAAGTGTTTTGACAGTTTCATTCGGACGGGTACCGGACGAGATGCCCGGTTAACAGAAACAAGCTTACGTGCCGTGCAGGATCGTGCGCGCAGCTGGTCCCTCTAGTTTTCACGCTATTGATTATCGTATGTAGTCGTATTTTCCCACGTCGTGAGTGTACTATCGAGCCATGTTCTTCATTGTGCGTTCATTTTCAATTAAAAAAAGTCACAAGTCTCACCTTCAGATAACTGCAGAAAGAACTCACACATACGATTCTCCTTCACCCATCGTATTTCGGCCCGCGGATGCTGAACTATCTCGAATCCAAACTCTATTCTGACGTCGAAGGCACATGTTCAGGCCAGTTTGGATATATCATCGCTGTCGTCTCTATCTTGGATATTGGGAAGGGAATGGTTCTGTCAGGGACCGGTCAAGCCGAGTTCGTCACGCGCTACCGTGCTATCGTGTTCAAGCCATTCAAGGGAGAGGTCGTGGACGGTGTAGTGAATAATGTTAGTAAGGTATGTACGTGGTATTCCTAGCATGTGCCTCATGCTTAGTAGACGATAATAGATGGGATTTTTTGCGGATGTCGGTCCCTTGAGTGTATTTGTCTCGCATCAGGTGCGTTGGCCCAGTTACACGCCAAGAACGCTTGCGTCTTACATTTTAATTGTTAGCTCATCCATCCTGACATGCGGTTCGACCCTAACTCAAATCCACCATCTTTTGCATCCGACGAGCAAGTGCGTTTATCCACATTCCCATGCGAGTCACTCTCACATCTCCATAGATCATTGAGAAAAACACAAAAGTACGACTAAAGATTGTTGGAACACGTGTGGACGCCACGGAAATCGTAGGCATTTCTCGACGCTTGAGTTTTAAGGTTCCTGACCCTGCCAACCCACTAGTTCGCAATTGGCACAATTAAAGAGGACCATCTTGGTGTTATCGATTAAAAGCTTTCTCTTTAAGCAAACTTACCTGCGCGCTGAGTCTCCACCATCCAGAGAGAGGCAGATTGTGCATACAATAGACCTGAAGTGTATTATAATAAAATTATTCTACCTACACATGAACTGAGACTATTTTATTCCATTACTTCACTTCGTCTTATTTTTTGCTTCGACTTTCCCCGCGACAGTATAATCCTATTCCCTAAAGGAATGCGCTTATGTATCCCACCTATCGAGCCGTGAGGGGTTCTAGTTACGGACCCCCCACCTGGTCTGGTGGGATAGCCATCTTGCCATAGCGTCCCATCCCAAGTAGTAACAGTACATTTTTTAGCTTAAGGGGTTTACCTCCGTCACGGTGGCCCGCTTCATCGCCAGTGGGTCCATTTGACCGACAAGTGTTTCAGCCATTCAGTGACATCACCTTGTGTAACCCTCGCATTTTGATAAGTCCTTATATGGGAGAATCATTTCAGATAAGTGAGGACCAGATACTTCGACTTCCTTTTGGATTGAGGCCTTGGGCTTCAGATTCTCTGGTTCGTCCTCCCCATTCCCTTCGATGTCTATATGGCCTGCGGCTTTTCAAGGGTTGTCTTACCTCGGATTTGCAGGCAAGCCACTGTGCCTTGAGTTTTGAATCTCAATATTTGGCTTGGGCGTCAATGTCATATTATGGGTTGAGACGGACCTCATTTGTGGCCCGGGTGCGGAGGGAGTTCGGGGCTTGTACTGGGATGATCAGAATGACCACCCCAAATGCGACCATCCATTATTTATTTCATTTAGTGACCCAGTCCCACCACACAGACTGGCAGTCTAGATTGTGAGGGCGTTCGGTTATTCCACCGGCTTTGGATGGAGATGTGCCTGCGAAGCGATTAGCACTTTTACGAGATGGTTATGCCTAGATTACGTGAATGGGATTACACACTCTCATCACTACGACTTATCCCGATCTGTTAGTGAAAGCCTCAGTGGTATGTCATTATAGCAACGACGAACCGTCGGTACAACAAAATTCCAAGCACTATCTCCCGGTTCGTTATTCAAGGAAAAAAAGTCGTATGAAGAGTACGGACTTGTGTTATCGTATCGTTCATCACCTGAGGCACAACGGCTATTCAGACAGATTGTGATGATGCACTAGGTCGTTAACTCAATGCATATCTTATAGATACGAACCTTAACGTTGGAGATTGGACGATATAAAATTGGGAAAGAAAAAGAAACCGACCGACCGCAATACACATATATGATAAAGGAGACACATACAGTAACTATGC
Organism: Amanita polypyramis BW_CC; assembly: GCA_001691755.2. NCBI lineage: Eukaryota > Fungi > Basidiomycota > Agaricomycetes > Agaricales > Amanitaceae > Amanita > Amanita polypyramis. The sequence continues at coordinate 32,699 of JNHY02000119.1, read as the reverse complement.
CCTTCGAAACGGCCATGCGGGCTATATAATTTGTAAGCACGCCTACCGCTTTACTGGCTTGGTGGTCAGTGTGATATTGCCAGTCGGAATGTATACGAAGAGGAATGATGAGTAAAGTCACAGAAGCCAAGGTCTAAACTGAATGAGGACGGACTGATGAGTCTCGCAATCTTCCAGTAACTTGCCACATAATGTGCATCAGGGGAACGTGTCTGATCGATGGGATATGTCAAGAGAGACAACACGACTCATCGCCAGCGCAACGCACGCATCTCACAAAAAGTCCTCCGCCCTTGCTCGTTTCTTCCCTCTTGTTTCCTCGGACGGAGCCGCTGTGTCATTTGATTTTGCATAATAATATTTAGGGTGCAATGCCCTATGTTCCTCCTGCAAAAAGTCAGTTTGCATGGATATGAAAGTTATAAAGCAGGCTTACAGGACAAAAGTTTGCATCTTTGTATTTCAGGTCAGTCGGTTTCTTGAATTCTGGGTTAGTTTGGGCTAGTGCCGGATTAGAAAGCGTAGGCTGATTGGGCCTGGGTGGACCGTTCGTATCAGACTCGTTCTGCTTAGGCTGAGACATCGTCTGGAGTTGTTGCTGCTGGGCGGGGACAAACTGAGGAGGTGGTTGGGAAGATGCGAAACTAAGTGAGGGAGAAAAGCCGGGAGCACCTGGAACTGGAGAGCCACCAGGCGCCCACCCAGGGGGTGGTACCGGGGGACGTGCAAGTCCTGGCGGAGCGCCAGGTAGGAATCCTGGTGGTACTGGAAAGCCGGGCGGTGGAGGGCTGTAACTATACGTAAGTAAGAACAGCAAAGTTTGTGAACTTACTTACCCATGCGATATGCCTGGTGCTGGAGGCGCGAATGAAGGAACCATCCCCGGTGGGGGTGATATACCTGGGGGAATAGAAGCTGGACCAGGTGGGAAGGGACTAGCAATCGGTACTGGAGGTGGAATGACGCCCGGAGGCACCGGGGGCGCGGGCATGGGTGGTGTAGCGTACGCCTGAGGCGGAGCATTATATACAGCGCTTGACTCCCCAGGCGGAGGATTCTCTGGCCCTGATGATACGCCCATAAGGGCTTTGTGAGCCTCTAACTGCGCTTTAAGTTCGTCTTCGCTGTACACTTTGTTCTCAATCTTCGCCTTTTTTTGAGGGGGTTGCGAAATCGAACCAGCAGACAAACCCAATTCGATTTCCTTACGACGCTTGTAATCCGCAACGTCAGGTGCAGGAATACCGACCATCCCAAAGATCTCAACTTCATACCCATCACGGCCAGGTAAAGCGTTCTCTATGCGTGGGAGACTATATGCGCATCAATCTCTGTAGAAATATACACACAAAACAAGACATACTTCTCGGGTTCCAACTTGTGCACCTGCTGGATATGAACTGCAAGACCACCGGCTGTGTTCAGTCTCCTAGGGCACATACTACATTTGAAATGTTTCGCCTTCTGATGCTGCATAAGCACTAGAGGAGAGTCAGACATCTCGCTATCAGAGGAGCACGAGATATGTACCCTTTTCATCTTCGAACTCTCTCTCGCAGTACCAGCACCAAGGCCTGAGGATCTAAGGACAGTTTGTAAGCTGATCTGGCACGGTGAGCAAGGCACAAACCTGCTTGTTCTTCTTTTTGCCCATTGCGAGTGCGATTCGGGAGGGTGGTCGTGGAAACCTGTTATTTTCTTGTTTGTCTGCGTTTGCACTGCGGTTTGCCAAACACAAATACACTTCTGATCGTTTATTTTTTTTTTTATTTCTTTTATTTCTGGATACATTCTGAGACCGAGTACAGGCATACATTTCGAAGACAGGGTAAGCGCGCTCGTCCGGAAAGGAAAAACATATCAAACTTCTGATCGTTTCAAATATTGGGCGCTCTTGGCCTAAGCATTCTTCGTACAACTGTTGTTAATAACGACTTGCCTTCCGCCGCATAATCCTGTGGACTCACCTCTTGAAGCGTGCTGATTGATGTAACACTACTATCGCGTATCCTGGAAATACTTCGGGCAGCAAGACCGTAAAGGCGATAGAGTGGAGTGGCCTCGGTCCGGAATCACTTAACTTTGACTACAATCTTGATCTCCTTCCTCTAGGGAATTCCTTGGCATCAGTACTTGAAAGATGGGGGGAAGGTCTTACTTGCATAACGCAGACGGTTTGAGGTTCCAACTAACCTACAAATCAAAAACCATGAGAAAAAACCGTTCAATTCTACACCTGTAAGTGCATGTCCGATACATCTAACGAGTTCAGATCGGTTCATAATTGAGAAGGTCAATAGACGTTTTACCAACCATCGCTAACTCCCCAGGCAACGAGCGCAGCCCCTGCTTGACTTTTTGGACTCTAGAGGTACGAGATTCTGCACGGGCTATTTATTCTGTGTGAAGCCCGAAAGAGCCGTTTCCTTCGTTATGCCACAATCAGCCAACGGCCACTGTATGGTACAGGAAACTTCCCGTAAGTGCGCGTACCATTACAATCCAATGAGTCGAGCGGACAACCGGTTAAATGAAGGTCATATAAGTATAGTAATACCAACATCGCCGAGCTGATACGTATCGCTGTCAATTGTCTTCTAGTCTCGATTAGTCTCTTTCATTGTGTGACTGTACAAAACTGAGGATCCAGGCTGTTCGTTATTTCACAAAGGAGCCCGACTCCCCCTAATGTATGGGTCCCAAAGGCACCAGCTCATTACAGGTATTTGTTTAATCCCAACTTAGCCATTGTATTATTATTATCGAACCGTACAACAGCAATAGTCGCCGTTATGACAATACTCGTGTGACTACTAAAGTACTAACACGCGCCTACTTCTAAGTACTACAGTTTCTTAATATCCATGGCTACGTCTGCGGCAGTCTGGCGGGCGGTAGGTAAGTATCATATTGAGATCTATCTGTCAATACTTGTCACTATCAGACAGGAGACAACTGTCAATCACTGAGCATTCCTATACAATCCCCACCCCCTTGTACATCACCGACTAAGAATAGCCATTCCTCGTGGTAACTTTACAGAGATGCACTTGCAAAGAGAGAACGAGGATACTGTAAAGCCCGCGTCTTACCTGATTGGGAGATAGGACACCTTTGGTGGTGGCATGACCGGATATGTGGCTATTTTTGCGCGTACCTTCGGGACCATCGCTCAGCTTTAACATTGGCAGGCCGTGGGCGTTGGTGACTCCGCCATTTATAGTTACAGACTTCTCACTAGGACCGACCGTACTTATCGGCGCACGGGCACTAACACCCACTAGTAGTAATGCATACAAAGGATGAAAGCTTATGTTACCCCTTAGGTTCGGTGGCCGTTTTCACACTACGACCACACCCATCAGTTGCTAGCGCACAGTGTGTTACTACCTAGTGGATGCATTAGAAATTCCGTTGATGGCACCTTCAGAACGGATTGTTGAAGACTCACAGAGTCAAACACAAGCGGCATCTCGGCAACATGTTCTGTGCCAAGTTTGTTAAATACATATTGCATCCGTGATCACAGTCAGATGATGGACGGATCTTCTGATGCATTGACATCGTATGGTATTCCTTAAGTAGAGCAACTCCAAACAAACGACTCAACGAATAGACGAAGAATGGTGGAGACTCCTTCTGAAAAATATCCCGGACGTACGAAAGACTGGAGATGGGAAGTGGGATTCTCGATACAAGATATCACGGACGATCTTAATTAATTTTCCAATTGCATAGAACCCGAAACGCTAGTTCAAGAGGGGAACAAGAAGGGGACACGAGGCTAGATCTTGACAAGACTATCTGATCATGGAGAATGTCTATTGCTTGTTATGGTAGACATGCTTACTTTAGCTATGCAGTCCAGTTTACGTTCCGTTCTACTGCTCTTATTACCTAGAAGCCCTTATCGATTGAACAAGTCCTATGCGACAGAAAGAATGACGAGTCAAAGACGTAACCATCGCTGGTGGAAAACAAGGCTAAGAGCAATATACGACGTCGCCGAGAGCTCACGGGGATGACTATTTCTTGCGTCGGAATTTACGGTAATGAACTGTAAGTTATGTTTCCATGTGATTAAACAATAGCTGAATCTAGACGCCAACACCTTATACCATAATAGGTCCCTAGTGGAACTGTGGCTCGCCCACCTGATAATTCGTCCAATTGCACTTCTAGCGATTTGGGTGAACTGATGTGAAATGTTGTTCGTTTGTCGTTATGTACACTTCAAAGAATTAACATGGTACCTGATGGTTTGAACCTGACCTTCGCCTGTGTAGGGACCCTGACGACGACGAGCGCTGTATCGTGTACCAAAAGATGATCAGGAATGCTGATTTAAACTAAGCACTCGGGGACCTCGCGGGAGTTCGTGCGTCAGCTTATCATAGCAGGTTGTCCCTTCCCAGTAGGCTCGGACAGATCTGATGAACGCGGCCGGGTGGAAGTCAACGGCACCGCGATTGACGGGGGTGTCGCCCATTGCAGTGTTAGGTGGTTACCGGTCCAGTGGGTACAAGTGTGAGGGGGAGACCAGGGGCGATGTAGGGAAGAAATAATAAGCGGGGATAGAAGGGAGATTGATGATGTAGATGAGAGGCCCGGAAGGAGAGAGTGTGACGGCCGGTGAGAGGATGGCCGGCGAGAGATAATACTTAAAGAAAGAAAATAATTTTCGATATCAAGCCCTTCCTCCTCTTTATGGTCCTCTGATCCTCCGGCACCGTGCCATCCCCTTCTCCTCCTCCCGCTCTATCCCTCGCCGCAACAAGGATACCGCCTGGAGTTCGTCCCTCCTAATCCTTCCCCTGTCTACTCACCATGTCCCCATCCAGATCTCGCGACCCTTGCCGGCTTCTTACCGCCCGCCCCACCCAGCGCCAAAAGATTACACTTCGATATACGCTTGAGCCCTGCTCGCGTTATCCGTAGCATCACCACCGGCGTCCGCTGAGAAATCGCGTAGCCATTTACTTGTACCTACGAGCAATGTCCGTGACTCAATCTATCGCTATCCCATCCTCGCCTTCCGCAGGTAACTCGCCACGTTCTGAAGAGCCCAACTCTCCACACACGCCCGCTTCGCCCGCTATGTCCCAACCCGAGCAGAATATGCAACAGCTGATGTCAAAGTCCCCATCTCCATTTCCTCAGATACAACAACAGCAATCAAACAGCAATAACACAAATGATTCCGCGAATACTTCCGGTGGCCAAGCAAAGCGTAAACCCAGCAGACGTGCAAATACAGCCGAACGCAGAGCTACTCACAATGCTGTTGAACGGCAGCGCCGCGAAACTCTAAATGGCAGGTTCCTTGTAAGTGCTGGGATTGGATGCCGTCCTAGTCACTGAACTTTATCGCAATATAGGATCTTGCCGCACTCTTGCCGAACCTCTCACAAATCAGGCGTCCGTCCAAGTCATCCATCGTTAATTCTTCTATTGCACACATCCTTGCATCTCGCCGCCACCGCATACTTGCAGCTCGTGAGCTTCGTCTCCTTAAGCTCGAAACTGATGTCTTGCGCCGTCAACTGAACGAATGGCATGACCGCGCTGGCATCCCTTACGTTGAAGAGCCCGTTCGCAGCGAAGCTTTCTCTATGGTACTCTCCGGTGAACTTGAAGTGCTAGCTTCTGTACCAGGTGAGGAGGAAGATGATGAAATGAGCTACGGAGGTTATGATGGAGAAGATGATAATCATGCGCTGAATGGACAATTTGTACCTCCTGGTATTCTCAATGGCGGTCTCGATGACTTGGAAGATCCAAGACTGGCGATGTCCAAGAACCCGGCAGCCTTCCCTCACGGCGTACCAACTCAGCATGCACATCACGGTTCTGGGAATAGCTTGCACCTCGCGCATATTATGCCTCGGCCCGCGGTGCAAGGTGCTGGTCCCATGATTGCTACTCCTGCTGCCGTTGTATTCGACAATCCGGCTATGCCGCTGTACGATCTTCACGCATATCCTGAAGCGTCTTTCATCCAGCCACAACAATCCCACCCAACTCATGCTCACCAACTCCTTGATTCGGAAAAAGTTGCCGCATGGAATGCGACTCAGATGCACCAAATGATTCATCCCCAGCGTGCCATATTCACACCGCCCGCATCACACCCGATGTCCTCCGGTTCACCCGGTCACTCGTCAACGACTGAAAGCACAAGTCCCAGCCCCCACTCAACGTCATCCCCAGTCGGTATCCACCCCGGCGCTCCCTTTGGTGAGGCAGGGTTTTATAGTCTGACCGGACCTCAGCCTCAGATGCTTGGACACTCTACCTATACGGAACGTGATGACGCATCAAGTGTTACCTCTAATCGCAGTCTTGGAGACTGTGATATTCTCATGGAACACAAGCCACAATTTCGCGAGACGCCCTCTGTTGCGCCCGCGGTTTCCTCGGTGCGCCATCGAAGTGGGAGTATGAACATAGTTCCTGTCCATTCTTCAGCTGGCTCTCCAGGGGTCCCATCTTATGATATGGGGTCCAGCGCCCATGGTGATTTTTCTGTCAATATGCAACGACGTGCAACCCACAGTGGGGGATGGGTACGAAATGACGACATTGCCGGTGGTATGAACATTGGCATGGGTGTGGGTGTTGGAGTTGGTATGAATCCTGTCGCTGTTGGCGGAGGCGGAGGCAACGGGACCGGGTTTATGATGATGATGTAGAAAGTACCCGTCAAGCAAAACTCACGCTACTTTTGCTTGGGACTCCTTAACATCTCATCTCCCTGGCTCCTTGCCCTGTCTCTGTCCCTTTTTCTAATTGATCCAGGCTCGTCGGCTGACCGGCGGCAATTATGCTTGCCTTTCTCTTCGCTCTACCCTGTTATCCTACTCGTCTTGCGCGCCGTCCTCGATCTACCTGTCCTCGTCTCTCCGCTATCCTTTGTCTTACGCTCATTGTGCCTCTGGATTCCGTTATACCCTATCCATTACTGCGCGGGTGTGGAATCTACCCGCTATAGAATATCGCCTCCTTCTCATACTTTGTCTCGAAAAATTGGTGCGATGACTTGGCAAGAACGTGTTAGACCTGGTGTCCAACAAACCCATACAACGGTCGCACGAACTACTATGCTAAAGGTACGTGTTCCAATTTCTGTCAACCAGCTTCGCACTCATGCCCCTTTTAGTCATAAAAATACTTTTTTCGACTGTTAGATATCGTCTTATGTTCGATGTGCTATTCCTTCGTGGACGATCTCGCTATTCTCTCGCGGACGATCTTACCATCGTCAAACTTGCAGGAGCTAGGTTTCCTGGCCACCATTCCCATAGTATTAGTTTGTTGATTGAGCATGCATGTGCGTCGTATCTGTCATCCGGGTTGACCCGAATACGCTCCTTACCGCTACTGAACCTCTGTAATACTCGAACGATTGAATTGCTAGCTGATGATGTATGTTTATTAGTGGTATAAAAAAAAGTAAAAGTAAACAAATTTCCTTCCATTTGGCGTACTCCATTTATTCTTCTATTTATAGCTGTAGCATAGTCCTAGATTGTTTCTTACGCAACGTTTTGTCACACGATGAGTAATGTACTCTCCCCCGTCTCGTGATGCGTGCGTGATCTGCAACTCTCATGTCTGAAGGGCTTGGTGGCTGTCTCGTTGCACGTTATTCCCACAATACATAACAGGCCCAGGTATTTTCGGTAGCAATAGACGTGGGCACTGGGGCTCCGAAATAGGCTGACAATGGAATGCTACTCATAATTATTTTTTTTTGTTCACGCGCCTGTTGCCACTTATAGAATAGTATTAAACGTGTTCCTGTCCAGGATGTCTCGTGTTGCGTATGCCCATTTATGGTCTAAGCTTGATTGTGCGATACTCCCCACTTTGGAGAGCGACACCCATATATATTGCGGGTACGTCATGTCAAAGTTCGCGCCTAATGGGCAATGGAAAGCGTTTCGGAGAAATGTGTGGGAATAGGTTGGAAACGGCCCTTTTTTGGAGATTATGTTCAGTCTTTATTTCATGATGACTTTCCGGTCAAATAGGTTCTACATGGACCAGGGCCTTGACTTGCTGGTCTTACATAACAAACGCGGTGCCGTCGGTGCTGACTGATTATAGCCACAGGACCGTGGGGCAAAGGCACGACAGTTCGCTAAAACCCGGCGAGAACCATTCCAAATATGTTTTATGCCTATAGCAAGAAAAGGCGAGTTTTCTGTCATATGCTGAAATGTTATGCACCTTGGCAACCCCCAGGGGTGTGTATCTCTTTCTTTCCTTCATTCATTCATTTTTCGTCATTGATACCGCATACTCATTCCAAGGCCGCGGGGTAAATTGTTTTAGATGACCGATCCGTAGTTCAATACAGGCGTTTCCCAGGGATCACCGTATCAACCCACAAACATAGCACCGGGGAAAGTTTCCCCGGCAAGACCGATTGTACCTACTTTGCGTGTGTATCCCAGAATCTATTCAAGATTGATTAACCTGCGATGATTTCGGCGAAACTCTTCTGAAAGAACTGCGGAATGCTTGATAAGGTGAGCGCATTTTGTAAGGTACTTCGGCTTGGATCCGGTTTAAATTCACGCATTACGAAGCGCCCTCCACTCGTGACACATGTGAGAATCAGGTATTGCTGCCCCCTTTTTTTTTTTTGATAGAGTGACGCAAATAGCGAGCTCGGCGTTTGCGCTGGAGGATAAGTAATGGTGTCTATTCCCCTGGGCATACGGAAAGGGTGATCAACGCACTGTAGCCGTGACTGCTTGCAGTGCTCGACGTCCCGTCGGCCAGCACACATAGGGTTTGATTGATCATTTGGAATTGTCCCGGATTCATATAGTTCTCATCTCAGGATGATTCACGGGTTGTTCTTGTTGACTTCGACGTCTCTGCGTACTTACTACTCCATTCAGCATCATGTTTAGCACGCGGTTCATGGAATGAATCAGAAGAATCCAAGTAATAGGGTTAAATCAATGCAACCGATTCGGAACAATATGTCTACGACCGATATCAAGCTAGACAGCGACAGGGCGATAGACAGTTGATAGCTGAAAGTTCAATCAGTAAGTAGTAGTTCTTTGCTTAAAACCCATCAACAGAAGCTGTTAAGCAGTTGCCAGGGGCACTAGTTTGATAAATCGACAGTTGCGAAATTTGTGGCTATAGGTACAGGCGCAAGACAAGAACAAATATCTTACTGATTCCAAGTCTTGGATAGATGTAACTTGAACGCTTATTTAATCCATCGTTGGTAATCATTGATTGATTATTGAATGCAGAAAGTCGGCGAATGATCAATCAATGATATCAATGTTGTTGCAGGTTGTCATGTCTGGTGGAGTACGCGGTTGCAGCAGGGAAACCCGACTCAAGCTTATGTTGGGCGGCGGCGGAGTCCCTACGCGAGATTATTGTCCGCCCAATTGGCAACGCTGGCAACTGTCTCATCCTTCAAAGAATTAAATACTATTATATGCGAGTCAAGAACTATATAATGTACATACACATATTACACTTACGCCCAATGTATGCGGTAAATAAAATGGAGTGATGTAGTCCGAGTCGAATCAGGTACTCGTACCGAGGATGAAAGAGACCATGACACAAGAATGTTGAACAAAAGTAAATCGTCCCAAGGAAAACTACATGCAAGCCTCTCACTCACTCGACAGCTTCAAACCTGCTCCTTTTCCCTTCCCTCACCTCGGAAGGATCTTCCAACCCTCTCTTCTCACCCAAATTCAACATGGCCACGCCCGCCAACCCCATACTATCCGACGGACCAGCCATCCTACTCGATTCATCTGCGCCCATACTCAACACAGACCCAGACGACGCCCCGCCGAATGTCTCTGCGTTAACGATATCCTGTACGATAAGGTTATACTGTTCGTCTGTTAGACCAAGTCCCGTGATAGGATTTATCCTGCCGTCCTCTTCGAAACGTGCAGTCTCGCCACTCCTGTTGAACAGTGGGATATTGGAGGAGGATGTGACGACGTTCTGGGCATAGGAGGATGCGCCATTGATGCTGGCGTCAGTGGTGCCGCTGCTTTCCTCATCATTGGTGGTTTCCAGAGGACGCGAGATGCGAGACATTTCTTGGATGGCTCGAAGGTGTGTTAGGTGTTTCTGTTTGATGTAAGGCACCCATTAGCAATCGTTGTATTGTAGTCCAATACTCGTCGTACGCACCTCCAACATGTCGAGTAGACCCTGCTTCGTGAAAGGCTTGGGGAGGATATCGTTCATACCTTCCATCCCACAAAAGTCGGATAAAATATATGTAATGTAATGTAGACGTATACGTACCCGACGAGAAATACTTCAAAATCTCATTCGGCTTTGAATTACTCGTCATGGATATGATCGGGGTCATACAATCGAACTTGCGAATCAATGAAGTCGCAGAGACACCGTCCAACTTCGGCATGACAATATCCTATGTCCGTGGACCCATCAACAGACCACGTCTATGCACGAAGAGATAAACGCACCATCAACACCAAATCATACTTCTCCAAGTTCATCTTATTCACCGCACCAACACCATCCACGGCAACATCAATCGTGCAACCAAACACTTGCAAAAATCTACTACTGAGCTTGCGGGTTACAGCATCATCATCGACGAGAAGGACACGTGGGGGTACGGCCCACCCTGGTACGAATGTAGATCGCCTGACGCGGAGCTTGCGTGCGGTACCGAGTTGTGCAAAGGCGGGTGACGCCGTCGTAGGCTCTGACATTGGTGCGCCTTGATTAGGCGATGGCCGGACGACCTCGTCTTCACCAGTACCTGCCGCACCTTCGCCAACGGAAGTGACCCTGTCCCTATTGCATGCATTGTAGGGACTGTTAAAGTCCGGCTGTTGTTGCCGCCGCAGCTGCCGCAGTATTTGTGGTTGGTCTTCGAATTGTTCCATGCCAAAGAATACACTTGGGCCGTTCGTGTCATCAGTTCCCCATCTACCGTTCTTCATGATCGTTTCACGAGGGAGAAGATGGCCAACGGTATAGATTTGCAGCCCTTCATGCGTCATGATAGAATGCGAATCTTCGTCATTAGCTGAAGGACCCGAAACTGCCCCGGAAGCGGTATTCCTGGTCGTACCGTTCCTCTCAAATGTACTCGCGCCCACCCCTCCGCTAGCCAGCGAGTTTAATCCCTGTGCCGCCATCCACGCATCGCCGCTCTCAGACCTAGTCGCATTCCTCTGCATCTCCTCCATATTCGTCGTCGTCATTTCCTGACTGCTCATCGCCTTGGACGTCGATGGACCTGCACCTACGTTATTCCCGATCACGTTTGTACCCATAAATGCGTCGCCAAGACCAAGGTCACTGAGCAGACCCGCATTTGCTGCTGCCTGCCATATCCTGGATGAGGATCTCGCCTTGGCTTTCCCCTTTGCGGGCCCACTCCCGTTCATACGTCCACCACTCGCACTCGTTACATCAGGTGTTCGTAACTCTGACAACGCAATCTCAGTATTGTCGGAAATGGGTCCGGCCGCAGGGGCAGAGGCAGAAGCGGCCTTTGGATCGTCTGGAACCCCTCCACTACCACCTTCCGTCTCATCATAGGTGAACCCAATATTATCCGCCCTCCGGGACATCTCGCTCATTTGTAAAAGCGTTGCACGCGCCACATCTGCCACGTCCGTACTTACGCTTGGACTTGTGCTCTCAGGATAACGCTTTATAATTCGCTGGGCAGCGTGGTAAGGCAAGAAAGGACTTGCTTCGGGAAATCCAGGGTTGATGGAAAGCGGGACAGACTGTTCGGAGGGCATGGCGGATGTAGAAATAGATGATTGGGTGTATACGGGTTGGGGTTGAGATTGCAGTCGAGGTTGGGACTGCTCTTGTGATTGGGAAATTGGAGAAGTTCGGCGTCGAAGCTGAGACTGTAGGTGGGAAGGAAGCATAGACACCAGAGCTTTTGCTTTCCCTGCTCATGGGGACCAGTTGAACGATAGTTTCATAATTTTTTTTATACAAAATGTAGGTTGTAGGACAGTTCGAATCGATCCAAATTCCGACCGGATTGGACATGTAAGAAAAACAACAGAAATCGTCAGCATAAATCATTCTCTATCATTGCACGATTACAAATAGAACAACAAAAGTCCCAGAGATCAAGTCCCAGAAATCAAATCCACAATACAAAACCCATTAAAAGAATAAAATAGGAGAATAGGAGCGAGGACATGGCCCAAATGGTTCATAAACGGCGGCAGTGGCAGTGTGCATCAATTATGTGCGATGCGCGAATAGAGTTGAGTGTGTATCGGCTGCAAGACGGTTGGTGAAGAGTTGTTTTTTTTTTTGAGGGGGAGGATGCTGAAGTGGGGGGGGGTGGCAACAAGGCAAGAGAAGATATAAAGCCTCCTGGCTTCAGACCGATTATGATTGGGAAAAGACGCCACGCCCGATGACTCCAAGCGCGGAAAACGTGCTGAATCCCGAGCTCACACTATTCGCACCCGCCACGCCGAACCCGCTTAGACTACTCGTCGCATGGTCACCGTTGGCGGCCGAAGCAGCCGTCAATAGACTTCCAGCGAAACGAGCACTCACGCCCACGCCCGCATTCCCGGTGTTCAAAGTCGAAGATGAACAAAACTCACCACTGTCGTTGTTCGTGAAGTAGGCAATGAGGTTTTGCATGATACCATCCTGCTGCGCCATGCTGCGCTGGAAACCAACGAACTCGAGCAGGACGTTCTCATAGTTTCGTTCTAGAGTCCGGATGCGTGTCCGCATGTCCTCTCCCTCCTCCCGTAACCACCTGATCTCGTTCTGAAGAGATTCTACATGGGCCTGTGTCTGAATACAGACCGGTGATTGGGACTGGTATGGGTGGTGGTGTAGATGGTGTGGTGAGTAGTTCGTCGGTGAAAGAGGGCGGGTAGTGGTTGATGATGATGATGGCGTGTTCGATTTACGTGCAGCAGGTACTTTTCGTTTGATGTTTTCTAGGGCATCTTTCCGGTTGGCATTAAAATCAGGATGCCGGAATGTCCAGGTCTAATAAATGTGATGAGTCGAGACTTTAAAAAAAAAAGGCGCAAGACGCGGACGTACATGCTCGCCAAACTGGTTATCATCCGTATTTTTGACTTTGTGGAAGTCATATTTATTGAGCTGGCGCACGAAACTAGCAAAATTAGAATGCTTGAACATGCGAGGCAGGATTGACTTGGTGAAATCGTTCATGTCCTGATAACCATAAATGTAAGCCGATGATCCTTCCTTCGGTAATTATATGCGGGTGCGACAAACCTTCACGATGAAGCAGTCACCCTGGGGACCCCATGAGACAACGTGCTGGAACGATTGATCTTCCAACATTCTATAAAAGGATCAGCACGTCGCGACGGAGGGGGAGAGAGCCGAACACATACTTGTAGAGTTTCTTGACAAAGTCACTGGTTGACGGCATAGGATCATCGGCAGCGGGGCCGGGTAGGCCGGGCTGGGCATCTTTTGAAGGGGACTGCATTGCCTCGTACTTAACGGACTGAGCAGACCACTGATGGAGGGGGAGTTGATGATGGAGGGGCTGGTGGTTGATGGGAGGAAGAGTGTTTGTGTTAGCAAAGGGCGAGGAGTCCTGGAGACGAAGCTGAGAGGGCGGGGGAAGATTCCAGAGGGGCTGCGGACTGTGGGCAGAGTGCATGTGTGGTTTAAGAGGTTTGCACTCGCGGAGGACGGAGGAGCTGCCTGCTTCCATCGTCCGGCGTTGCTCATATCTCCTTTTCCCTAACCACCACCCAGGGCCGGACCGTTCCAGGCCCTGTCTAGGTCCGCCCAGCTCACCGCCTCCCTGCTGACGTCAGCGGTCTCGCCCACTGCCTCGTGCCACTGCCTCGGCACGGCTTGCTGCACTGCACTGCACCCCACACCACACCACACCACACCACACCACCGATCCTCCGATTGAGAGGCTGTTCAGCTACTCTCTGGCCCGGTACCAACGCTATGTTTAAACCTCATTGTCAAACCGCAGAGGCCTCGCGATCAATCAACGTCTGTTCTGAATATCAATATTATGTAACGGTGGTGGCTTCCAACTCCGATCATATACTGAGAAACGAGTATTATGTTATCCCTGCAGTCAAGCAATCAGGTAGGTACCTCCGCACGAGACTTATCATGAGTTGGGAGTTTCAGAAATTTTACTAAATAGAAAAACATCCGCAACAAGTGGACTTTTGCAGTCAACCTGATAATATATGAACTAGCCCCTCAGAAGAAAGCCGAATGTGCAGCGGAGTTTCAAAACTTTCGTCACAGATTGTCGTGCCGATTGCATCTCATGATTCGGTCCGTAGCACACAAGTTACCATTGTGAAGCTATTTGCTGAGAATTAGTTCTGCATTAAATAGGGATTATGGTGATCCTTATGTTTCCCCTTACTTTCCAATCAGTACATTTCCTTTTGATTCTATTAAAAACATGATATTTCCTAAATCGAGCACAGATATTTACTCTTTCATCTCTTCCGCTGCTCTGAAGCTTTAGAATTTTATATGAGACTTGAATTATATGCATTGTTGGAAGCAAAAATCAGTCAATTTGCTGCGGCGATCTCTTAAAATTGGAACTCCATGTTGTGTTCTTGATCCTGACATTGATCACAACATTTGTAGCATGTACTATTTTTAGATCCACCACATTCTATTGTCTCTACAATGACCTCGCCGCAGTCAGTCAAAATAGACCCAGATAATCTCGCCCTCTTGCAGTCTGCCTCAAATGGCTTCGATCATCTTTTCTCCAATGATATCCAGCAAGCGCGCAAGGTCTTCTCCAGCAACAACTCAGACCCGTACCATTTCCTAGGACTCGCAGTCTGCTCCTTCCTTGAAGCGGCCCTGGGTATGGAGGTGCGCGTCCCAGCGTGTTTTGTCTTGCGGAAAGAACAGATAACGGACGAATGCTGACAGTCCGCCGTCATGAACAGCGCTTCGGAGAGTCTCGCTGCTTCACAGGAGCTATGCAGAAAACAGCTTCACAAGAATAAATCTCCGCGGACCAGCCGCTTTAGTCCTGGATTGGAGTGGGAGGTTCTGATTGCGGACACGACCGTGTTATCGGGACTGATTCACGTATTCAGGTCGGTCACGATCCTGTTCAGAGCTCTGACCCGGTTCCTTATCCATTTTTCAGTGAAACTTACGTCGGTTATATGCGATGCTTGTAAGCGCAATACGCTTGTTGCAGTCTCGGTGCTGACTCCCTGTGCAGGGTCGCTATGAAAAGGCAAGATAGCCCCTTTAACGTATCTCACTCTACTAATTACTTCATTCAGCGCCCATTCTAAATTTACCAAGTCAGTTTATTCGGCATGTGAACAACCTTTACGTTAGAATAGCCATCCATCCAGGTTATTCAAGGCAGTATTCCCAAACGGCCTCGGTACCTCCACAAATGGTAACACTTTCCGTAGATTTATTGGGCGAGGGAGTACCACGTCGTCCGACGGTTCACATACACCATTCGAACCAGAAGGACCAATAGAAGAACTCATCATATCTGGAACCGCGTTCGGTATGCGCATATAATAATTTATTGTTAATTTCTCTCACAAATACGATCGTGCGAAGGATATGGCTTATTCAATCTTATATTATCTATACTACCTAGGAAAATCAAGTAAATGTCGCCGTCACTGCATCCTAGTCGAGGTCTCATACCGTTTCCAGGGCCGCTCTTAGTTGGCTGGGTTTTTCATATGATCAAAACGTCGCGATCCAAGCCCTAAGGGTTGCAGCAGGGAGAAATGACGCGCATTCTGTATTTGCAGGGTAAGCCATGCCTACTTCATTTCGCATGTCTATATCGTGCCGTTAATTTTACTAGGCTTGTTCTCATGTCATTCATGAGCCTTGTACTTCAAATAACAGGATGGCAAGCGGATACAGAACTAATGAGAAATGAATATCGTGCTTTAGTAGATCCGTATGTCTCACTTGGTATCCAAGTCTAGTTCATTGATAATCGTGGACGTGTAGGCTTACTTCTCGGTTTCCAACCGGTAATCTATGGACTCTATACCACGTAAGCTGAACACTGTCGAGTTGGTTGCCAATACTTAGAACCCGCAAACAGGCGAAGCTGATGCGCGTGACAAATAAACAAGATGATGCGATTGAATCTTTAACTGAAGGAACAAAGCCAGGTCGTGTTCACGTTTTCAAGCAGGCTGATATGCTCGTGCGTCTTCAATTGTTCGAGTCCATTCCGACATTGACCGAATACAAAAGCTCACTTATGAACTGGCGTGGACTCTTCTTGGAGAGCGTAGGTACCAAGAGGCGGCTAATGCATTCATGAAGATGAAAGATTTGAATTCATGGTGCGTCTTTGCCTCGCATGTTGCTATCTAGATGGTTTGTGTATTTTATAGGAGTCATGCTACATATCATTTCCTCGCAGCAGGTGGCCTATTCTTTAAAGGTTATAAGTGATGCTTACCTTGCTTAGGCTGCTATATCGCCATTGGACAGCTTGACCGAGCCCAAGAACTCTTGGATGTAATTCCTGGTTTGGTAAGCAAGAAGGTCGCTGGAAAGACCCCACCTTCTGAAGTCTTTGTCGAGAAAAAGAGTATGTCGTGTTAAGCTACGGTTTTTAAAGGCTCATGCACACTCGATAGTCGAGTTCTACAAGGAGAAGCAAAGGAGAAACGGGAATGACATTGCAAGATACGTAGAGTCGATCAAAATTGGCCTAGCTGAAGGTTCGTTTTATCATTGCTTTTGTCTTGTCATTGATTTGATGACAAAGAGCAGAACTTGGAATTTGTATGTTTCAATAATTTCGTTTTACATATGCCCGTCCTGACGAGGCATAGTCTGGAACAACCATGCTCAAATTTCACAGTCTAGCGCACGAGCGCACATCGACGCTCTTTCCAAGCTAGAGCCAACTTTGCATCCCTCAGCACAACCCGCGCCGACGATAGCCAAAAATGACCTTGACACTCCGGATGAACTTGCTATTCGATCTCTGCTGCTCGGAATTCATTACCGCACCATTGGCGATTACCCGATGGCTAGAAGTCACCTAAGTGAGGCTTATGCGGTGCGAGGCAGGGTAAAGGTCAGCATGTGGGTGGGAGGGATGAGCCTATTCGAGACGGCAACATTGGATCTGATAGAAATGGACGCAAAGAATACAAAGGGACACACTGTGGATGGAAGTACAGGGACGAGAGAGGTGAAACCTGATCAAACGTCTGAAGAGCGGCAATATCAGGCGGGTTGGGAACGTGTCTTGCGCGAGGCAGAACGAAAGCTTGACGAGGCACTGGAGCTGTCGCCAGACGCGGTTGACTTGGCGTCGAGGCTAGATGGCAGGATTGTAATGTTGCGGGAGGAGATTAGGAAGAAGCGTCGGAGGATCGGATTGACTATTACGTAAATCGTATTACTCCCTTAACATACGACAGTCACAAGTCCTCTGCCTGCTGGGAATGATATCGGTGGGTGCTAAACGGCCAAGCTATGGCATTTTTCTCATCCTCTGTGCTTCTAGGCTTTCTTCATATTTAATCTTAAGGGGGAGGTGTGTCCCTACAGCAGGAAGCACCATCTTACTTGCTTCTTACGCTTCGGTTCCAGGTTCTGATTTCGCGACTCTACCGGACCGACTTCAAGTGTGATCAACGCGTATACCCTCCTCCAGCTGTCGCTAATGATAGCTTGCTTGCAGACGCTCAATAGCGGACGTCTTTAGAATACAAGTGGTGTCGAATAGCGATGTTAGAAGTCCAATTATTACGCTTGGATCGACGAGTTTCTTCCATGTGAGGGTGAACAACTTGTATGTCGTTGCGGTTACAAAGTATGTATGTCTTAGGGTTTCATACCTTTTGTCTGTACTAATAACAAAGTATAGGACCAACGCTAATGCCGCACTCGTCTTTGAATATTGTTATCGGTTTATTAACATCACAAAGTCTTACTTTGGAAAGATAGACGAGGAGGCTGTCAAGAACAACTTCGTTCTCATATATGAGCTGATTGATGGTACGTGTGTCGTGTGGTGGGGGGTAAACCATAACCAAGCGATTCATAGAAATTATTGATTTCGGATACCCTCAAAACAGCGAAATCGACACATTGAAATCTTATATCACAACAGAGAGTGTCGTCTCTTCAGCCACTGCAGCCGTTTGTATATATCTGCCCGTTATGTGGTCAACGCTAAAGAAGAATGCAGGAAGAGTCGGCGAAGATCACTGTCCAAGCTACGGGTGCGACAAGTTGGAGGAGGGGGGACGTCAAGTATAAGAAGAACGAGGCATTTGTGGACGTTGTTGAGACAGTGAACCTGAGTATGAGTGCTAAAGGTATCTATTGAGTCCTTCCTCGTAACGTCAAGTTTGAATTTCTGCTAGGTAGCACTCTGCGTGCCGATGTTGATGGACATATTCAAATGCGCGCCTACTTGTCCGGCTCTCCTGAATGCAAGTTCGGCTTGAATGACAAACTTGTGATAGACAAAAACGGGCCTAGCGGAGGTGACGCCGTTCAGCTGGACAATTGCCAGTTTCATCAATGTGTACGGTTGCATGACTTTGATGAGACTCGTACGATAAGCTTCATCCCACCAGATGGGGAGTTTGAACTTATGCGGTACATGTTTTCGTCATATCAGACCACCAGGATGCTAATGATCCATCCAGATACCGATGCACGTCAAATGTGAAACTCCCATTGCGCGTCATTCCCACCGTCAACGAAATTGGAACGACACAGGTGTCGTACACCATTATCGTAAAGGCCAATTTTAACAACAAACTATCTGCCACCGATGTCGTCTTACGGATACCCACGCCGCTTAACACCACAACGGTGGATTGTAAGGTTGTGAACGGCAAGGCCAAATACGTGCCTGCCGAGAACGTGGTTGTCTGGAAGTACGTCGCTCATAGACACGGTCATACTTTGGGTGCTTACAGTTTCCACAAGAATACCCCGGATACAGGGTGGCCAGGAATGTAGATTTACTGCGACTGCGGATTTAACGAGTACAACCCATCGCCAAGTGTGGGCCCGACCGCCGATAGATGTCGACTTTCAGGTGTTGATGCTTACGGCGTCCGGGCTGATAGTGAAGTTCTTGAAGGTATTCGAGAAGAATAGTTATCAGAGCATCAAATGGGTGCGTTATCTCACAAAGGCGAGCGGAACGTATCAGATCCGGGTAAGTGTGCCTGGGTTCTTTTCGTATAGATTGTCCACTGACGGTCCGATGTAGTTCTAGCAAGGAATGTAGAGTAGATTTTTTTTGGATAATACAGGTCTGTAACTGTAGTACTTGTAGTGGCGGTAAACATCGAGACGCGGCTCAGAGCCAAGCGCTTCCGCGTTTATTCACCTCCGCTCTTACCGCCCAGCTCCTCACCTCCCCGTACCACATTCTAAACCTCATGTTCTGGAGGTAGTCTAGCATAAAAACTCCTCCGAACCCTAATACTCAGTTTCGGCGGTCCTTTTGCCACAGGTTCGGGTTTCACAACGGTTCCGCCATTGACAGCCTGCTCGACAAGGAAGAGGTGTCACTGGAGGCCATATTAGACGAAGACGACCTGCTACAAGAATGCAAGGCCCAAAATACGAGACTGATAGACTACTTCCAGCGGGTGAATGTGCTGCAGAGATTATTTGGATATGTGACGGGGCTGATTGAGGGTGAAGAGCGGGGACGGTTCAAGTGAGTCTTCGCAGTCCCGCGCCGTGTCCCACCCATAACATCTCTCTCTCTCTCTCTCTCTCTCTCATATCTGCGGTAGATATCCCTACGTGGCGACCGAGGTGCTATGTAGCGAAATATGGTCTATCGTGGAGACGTGCGTAAACGAACAAAACCAGCTTCTCGTGCCTTTTTGGGAGACAGTGTTAGACCGGCCAGCGGACGACATGAAGACGCAGATGGTCATGGCCTCTCATTTCGCCAAGATCAATTCTGTGTTTTTGAATAAAAAGCCGGTGGAGGTGCGCTCGTCCGTTACTCGTCGGTTTGTGAATTTTTGACAGACTAGGCCGTTTTTTTTTTTTTTTTGTTGTCGTTAGTTGCTCACCTTTATCAAATCGCAGCCTGGGGTGGTGGAAAATTTTCTGCGGCATATTGAGACGCCGCCGTTCGTGGACCTCTTAATCCGGATTATCCAGTTAGACGAGCTTCCAGAGGGCGCTGGCACCCTTGAAGTGCGTAACACTCTTGTTGTGCCAGTAATCGCTAAGGGACACGATATAGTGGCTATCTTCTCAGAATTTCATAGGACGCCTCATAGATCTGCTGGCTCCACATCATACATCTGACGTGCACACGATAGTGGCCGACCTCATTAAAAATATTATAACCATGGCCACTCCTTCACCTGGCGCTGGTATAGGCGATGGCCTTCAAAACGGCCCGGCTTCCAACTGCCTCGCCCGAGAACTCGCCTGTAGAGAGAGCATATCCAAGCTGATGTCGTACATATTATTCGATTTTGGTCCCGGGCGAGATGTCGCATCTGAAGATGAAGAACCAAACCCTACGGAAGACCTAGAAAACCCGCCCGGGATCAGACTACCGACCCTTGAATCCGCTACGTCTTCCGTTGTACAATCCATATCCATCATCGTTGAACTCATAAGAAAAAATAATTCGGATTATTTCGAGCCATATCTTTTCCACAGCCTACGTAATCGGCTAATACAGATTCAGCAGCACTTGCATATGCAAACGGAGGACGGTCGTGAAGAGCTGGAGCATGCGATGCAGGAGATGGTGGATCGAATCGGTATTGTACATTTTAGGCCGTTGTTGGAGGTGATGTGTGACCGAATGGGCGAACTTCAGCGGTTGCTGAGATCGCCACGGTCTATGGTACGTTTGTCTCGTGAGTCGTTTACTTTCCGTGTCTAACCCAATTATAGAATGGGCCGGTATCAACGACAATCGGTCAAATAATGCCTCTCACACTGGAACGGTACCGGATATGCGAACTCTTTGCAGAACTGCTACATTGTTCAAACATGTCACTTCTAAATCGGCCTTCGGAGTACGACTACCTATATGACGAGCAAGGACGGTTGCGGGGTGGCCTAGTCGCTTTAGAAGGTCTCGCACAGGTTCTCGCTCTGAACCCGACATGTGGTCGGGACCGCGAGCAGACGGAATCTATACAAGATGAGGTGGAGCCCGCTCTTGAATTGCCCGTCCATAATGTATCACAGTCTTCTCCCATATTCTCATCAGACGACGATATGAGCAGCGACGATGAACCGGGAAGCTCGGATGAAGATGCTATGGAAGAGATAGCTATGTTTGATGAGCCTCAGTCATTGTCGCCAGCTCAAGAGCCGTCACCGTTACCTTTGTCTTCTTCGAGCTCTCCTCCAGATAATTCGTTCAACCCTTCTCCACCAGACAAGACACCCCCCGGAATGCCACTCACAAGAATGCCTTCTCGATCTCAGGAACCTTCGAATAGTCGTCCAAGGTTGTACGGTTCGAGGAGAAGTTCACGGAGAACGCTTTCAAATATCCCCGAAGTGGGTTTTTGCGTCGGCGAAAGACTGAAGGGGAGCCTTATTGACAACAGTATCTTGACAACCTTGTTGGTGAGGGGTTTCTGGTTCGGGCATCAGGAGTTAAATGCTAAACATTGAGCTTAATAGGACCTATTCTTTGAATTTCCGTGGAATAACTTTCTGCACAGTGCTGTGTATGATTTAATGCATCAAATTTTAACTGGAAACGTCGCTCATGGTCTTGGCCGTGAACTGGCCATTGCCCTTTTCCGCGACGCACGGTTGATACATCGGATTGTGGAGGGACAAAAGCGAAACGATATTGAGAGGTGAGATGGTTCGCGTTCTAACCAGGTTTAGCCCATCTCACCATCCTTTGCAGTGCAAAACCAAAAGGTGTCCGGTTAGGCTACATGGGCCACTTGACACTTCTCTCCGAAGATGTGCTCATCGCTTTGGAGCGGTATCCCCCAGATCTGAGGGATATCCTAATCAAGCATGCTCCTGTGCCTGAATGGGATGAGTACGTCAGTGGACGGTACAACGAAACCAAGCGACGGGATTCGAGTCTACTTGGGGGCGGCAAGCCAGCTGTCGTATCCAACTCGGCACAGGGTGCATTTCCAAAGTGGCAGGTTGATGAAGAAGAAGCGGGTCCCTTTACGGCTGTTGGTGCTACTGGTTCAGCACGCCCTGGACTTGGTTCGGTGGAGAATCATGGAGATGGGAGTAATCCTAATCATAATGGCGGTGGCGGCGTGATAGAGAATGGACTGAGGAGCGAATTTAAACGTGTGGGTGGGCATCCAGGGAGGACGACTACGGCGGACTTTGGGACGCTGCCGGGCCCGGCTAGGTGCGAGGAGGAAGAGGAAGAGGATAATAGTAGCTCTCCTAGGGTAAGTCACCGTTCTCCTTCCTTGTTGACATAGTTGATGAGGTCTGGTGGTAGTTTGAGTCGTATCTGGCACAAGAGATCCACCATTCTCCCGAGGCGTCGTTTGGTGGGGGATCGTCCAGTTCTGATGAAGACGATGAAGAGGGCGGATGGCTGTCTCATTCCAACTTCAGCTTAGGCTCGCGGTCTCTTTCGGTAGCAAGACATCTCAGCGTGGAATCCAGCCATGGCCATAATAGTCACAACCGAAATCATATTCACACTCACAATAGTGGTAGCAGTAGTAGTAGTAGTAGTAATTTGGGGCCGAGTGGCGCAGAGAGGAGGCCGTTAGGGAGTGTTGGGTCTGGGTTTGATGTGAGTGCTTAACAAATTTGTAGAGGTGGAGAGTTGTTGATTTGGATTTTGAAGGACATATTTGATCCGATAAGCATGGACAGCGGATTTGCACATATGAATAGTTTGAGGCCTGCGTCGGGCGCTGGGACTCACAACGACTTGTTCAATCCGGATGACGACGATGTGCGTACCCCAACCCACGCTTAACCCATACTCACTGACCTCACCGCAGGACGAGGGGTTTGGACCCTTTTCCGATGCGCACGCTACCTCTGCATCGGGTGCATCGGGGTCGGGCGAGGGTACGAGCGTCGATGGGGAAGATCCATTTTCGTTTTCATTTTCGTCTTCTGTTTCAGATGACGGATCGTTTGATGCATTTGGTGATTTTGGAGAGTTTCAGAGTGCGCCTGATGGAGAGGGTGAAGGTGAGGCTGCCGGGTTAAGTGGTGAGGGTAGTGAAAACGCTGGTAAGAGTGAAGGTGAGGGGGAGGAAGCGGACCTTACGCCGACGACTCCTACGGGATTGACAGAGAGCTGGGCGTTTGCTGGTGGTGAAGAGGGTACCGCGGAAAAGAGAGGATGTTGAGTTTCGAGGCAGGCCTGACTTGGCTTTTTAATGGGTTGTGCACGTTGCGTATTGAAGGGATATTCTATGTATGAATATATATATATATATATATCGCTTTCCGTCGCAGGTCTCCAAATTCCTTAAACAAATTCGTATCCTCCTTCCCTCTGTACAGCGTCAAACTCGAGTGTAGCGAGTATCTTTCCTGTCTCTCTGTCCGATAGTGAGCAGGAGACATGGTCACCTGGGGCGACGGGACCCACGCCCGATGGGGTGCCTGTTAGGATGAGATCGCCTTCTTCGAGTGACATGATAGAAGAGATGTGTTCTATCAGACGGGGTATGGGGAATATCATGTCACCTGTTGAGCCGTGCTGCTTGAGGACGGGAGTGGAGGAGTTGGCGATGGAGAGAGAGAGGGCGAGGTTGTGAGGGTCTTTTATAGACGTTTTGGGGATAAGGACTGGGCTGTGTATATATCGTCAGCGTGTACTGTGTAGAGAGATATGGTATGCTAATGGCAACTGACCTCACGGGTGTGAACCCATCAAACCCCTTTGCAGCGGACCACGGGAGACCCGATTTCTTTGCTCTCTCTTGGACGTTGCGGGCTGTCATGTCGACGGCAAGTGTGTACCCAGCGATGTAGGCGTCTGCATCGGACGAGGGGATGTTGCGGCCCGGTTTTCCAATAACGAGGCCTAGTTCGACTGTAATGTGTAACCGTCGGGTTTTCCCCCGAGAGAGAGAGAAGTTACCTTCATGATGGGCAACGACGCCTTTAGGAATTTCGAGCGTCCCGCCCGAGGGGAGGTAGCTCGTTGTTGGTTTGAGAAAGAAAAAAGGTTCTTTCGGAGGGGTATTGGCGAGTTCGGAGATGTGGGCTGCGTAATTACGGCCTATGGCCACGATCTATGTCGGCTGGTAGGTGTGTGTATGGAATAATGGATATATAGGAAGCATGCCTTTCTTCCTGCACGGACAAAGTTGAGGGCAGCTGGAGAAGCCATGTCTAACCGACAATGTGGCCAGTGTGATGATCGGCTGTCGGCTGATTCGGCCGAAGGTCTCCAGGAGATCCTCTGACTCGAGTCACTTTTTTACAAAAACAAATTCCCATCTTTCTCGCTTGCAACCGCACCATCATGTCGCTGGCTGCTTCCAGGCTACGCTCAAGAGCAGCGCCCTCAAAGTCTTCTAACCTATTCATCCGCTGGCGTTCCTCTGCTGTCTCCCCCTCGTCTTCTTACCTCGAGGCAAAATCAAGAGTAAGAGAGCATGCGAGAAGTATTAGCAGATCAACCACTGCAAATGCATCCGCTACCCCTTCTGTGTATGTTTTCCTTCCCCCCCTACCGTCCTCCTTCGCCATAACACACGTATAGGAGGCCCAACCCGTCCCCCGCCTTCCACCAAGTCTCACCAGCAGTCTCACTCCCTCCTTCCCATTCTCTCTCTATCCCCGAACATGGCCCGCTAGACCACTCCTTCATCGGCCTTTCTGGTGGCGAAATCTTCCACGAAATGATGCTCCGTCACGGTGTCAAGCATATCTTTGGTTACCCAGGTGGTGCCATTCTCCCCGTCTTCGATGCCATCTACCAGTCACCTCACTTTGATTTTGTCCTCCCACGGCATGAACAGGGGGCGGGCCATATGGCCGAAGGGTACGCCCGTGTTTCAGGAAAACCAGGCGTCGTTCTCGTCACCTCCGGTCCGGGTGCAACCAATGTCATAACTCCCATGCAAGACGCGTTGAGTGACGGTGTGCCCTTAATCGTCTTTTCGGGGCAGGTAGCTACCTCCGCCATCGGGTCAGACGCTTTCCAGGAAGCCGATGTCGTTGGCATCTCGCGTTCATGCACAAAATGGAATGTGATGGTCAAAGACATCGCCGAACTTCCCCGTCGCATCAACGAAGCGTTCAAAATTGCTACTTCCGGCCGGCCCGGACCCGTTCTCGTCGATTTACCAAAAGACGTGACGGCGGGAATTCTCAGAACGCCCCTACCGACAAAAGCAACCACGCCTGGTGTGAATCTGGGATTGCCGGCGAACCCGCTGGCGATGCTCGAACCACCGACAGATATATCGATCATCAAACAAGCAGCTGCACTCATCAACCAAGCCCAAAAACCAGTCATCTATGCTGGCGCAGGTGTCCTTTCCTCACCCTCAGGACCTATGTTACTCACACAGCTGGCCGAACAAGGAAACATTCCCGTGTGCACAACACTCCAGGGTCTCGGTGCCTTTGACGAGGAGAACGAGAAGAGTTTGCATATGCTTGGCATGCATGGCAGCGCCTATGCAAACCTCGCGATGCAGAATGCGGATGTCATTATTGCACTAGGAGCACGGTTCGACGATCGTGTGACAGGTAGAGTAGATACCTTCGCCCCTGCTGCGAAGGTGGCCGCGCTGCAAAGACGGGGTGGGATTATCCATTTCGAGATTATGCCCAAGAATATCAACAAAGTCGTTCAAGCATCTATCCCTGTCATGGGCGACGTTGTTGCTAACCTGGCATCCCTCGTACCTCTGATCGAGTATAACAAGAGAGGAGACTGGTTCGACACGATCAAGGAGTGGAAAGGACGCTATCCATTCACGTATGAGGAGAGTCGGTCCGGGCAGCCGATCAAGCCTCAGGAGGTGATAGAAGAGATGGACAAATTGTTAAGCGGGAAGAAGGAGGATGTGGTTATTGCCACAGGTGTGGGACAGCATCAGATGTGGGCTGCTCAGCATTTTAGATGGAGACATCCGAGGTCGATGGTGACAAGTGGCGGTTTGGGGGTAAGTTTTGATCTTTTACCCTTTTTCTATTTCACCAATGCGTCTGGCTGGCAGACAATGGGCTTCGGTCTTCCCGCCGCCATCGGCGCCAAAGTCGCTGCTCCACACAAAATCGTCGTCGATGTCGACGGTGACGCTTCATTCAGTATGACTGCTATGGAGCTCGCCACAGCCTCCCAACACGGGATCGGCGTCAAAGTACTCGTGTTGAACAACGAGTACCAGGGCATGGTGGTCCAATGGCAAGACCTCTTTTACGAAAAGCGGCACTCGCACACGCATATGACCAACCCTGACTTTGTCAAGCTTGCCCAAGCGATGGGGGTTCATGCTATCCGGTGCACGCGCAAGGAAGATCTAGGGGAAAAGATGAAGGAGCTCTTGGAGTATGATAACAGTAAGCCAGTGTTGTTAGAGTGTGTGGTGGAGAGAGATGAGCATGTGTTCCCGATGGTGGGTGTCTTGTTGACCTTCTTTTCACGGTGATTGGGAGACTGATGTGAGAACGCGGATAGGTACCCGCCGGCAAGGCACTGCACGAACAACTGTTGCATCCTTCTCTAAAGCCATGATATCGAAAGGACTAGAATTTTCTTTTTTTAAAAAAAAAAAAAGAGGTCCCTTGGCTAGATGACTTGAAAAAAAAAGCGGTTAAACTCGACTGCATGATCCTTTCCTTTTATTATCTCTTTTCATAATTTAATCACGTTCCATTTCTTAACAATTGCTTCAATTCTGATATGTATTATTGATGCTTCTGAAACCCGGCGTGGTGGGTAGATCCATAATTTTAAAAAAAAATTGGGACGGGATGGAATGCGATGGAATGCGATGGACGAATGAAATGGAGTGTAGGATAGACGAATAGAATCCTTCGTGTGCTCTGGTTCTAATCGGGGGTACTTATGCAATATTGAGATCTCAACTCAGTAACGACGCAGCCTAAATACGAGTAAACAGTGTCCTCTTATATTATCCCCTTAGAAAATAGGTATGTACGATTTATATAGACATGCCGAATGGTACTGAATCTCAAAGTCAGGCTTTGCTATTTCAAGTGATGAGTGCTAAACTAGTATGAAAGGCAATATAATGGTATTGGTGATGAGTTTAATTTGATTTATCCGTTTGGCACTTTAACTTTTAGCAATGTCCAGATGATATATAAGTTACTAACAACCAGTTAAGCGGTGGACAATACATAAATGTGTGACTCCGTTCTATCTCTCGATCTGCGGTTAGGGCGAACAAACCCCAGGCGTGGTAAATTGTCGTTGTACTGTTATTGTGCTTGGGGTTGGTGGCGTCAAACAAACTTACACTAGGCATTCATTGCAAAAAGCCCCTAGATTGTATTGATAATAAATAAATAAAAAAAATATTATAGTCATATAAAGACGGTATCGTGGCACCGAAAAAACGTGCACCATGTGTTAAATAATCCTACTGTTCCACAACTCCACTTCATCCATTCGCAATGATGACATCAGGCTCCCAACCCACCAGCTCCAATCTCCAACAGTTCCGCAAGCTGATACCCAGACACAGAAAGATGATGACGCAAAACACCCGATAGACCGTACAACACGTTATCGCGTACGTCTAGATGACCCGATACCAGTTTCTCAACCTGCTCGTACGCATCGATGCACTCGTCGACCGCCCTTCTAAGCTCGACTAGCTTCGTGGTCCCGTTCGAACGGGCACAGATGGAGAGATAGTTCGTGTCTTTTTCTGCTAATTCATCTTTGTAGAAGGATAAAATGTCGCTAGGGTTAGATATGTGGTCAGGCATCGGTTTTAGGAGATAATTAAGACTAACTTGGATAACCATATGAATGTGTTCATATAAGGTAATGCCTGTTGATAACCGTTAGTGCATTCCAACAGAGTTTAATTTGCTATGCAACTTACTGGCATGTATATTTCCGGCGCTGCGTCAGCTGGAAACATCCAGAGAGCGTATAACATCCCTGCCGCAATCATTTCCCTTAGAGAACGGGCGAGCTGAGAATCGCTATTGGACAGTTGCGTATTCTTCAGCCGGTGTTCCATAGTTAAAGCCGTTATAAACGACATCGTGGATTGTCGCAATATATCGGCCATGATGGGGTCCCAATACTTGGACAACTCCTGCACACATTGGGCGGACGCTTCCAGCAGTGGGTGATCCTGCTGCTGACCTTGAACCAATCGGTTGTTAAATACGGTAATGAGATCAGGATTGTCCGCAAAGATGTTATCGCATGCGATAATGAGACTATTGAAAGCGGCCATGTAGGTTCTGAGGTCGGCATCTTTACCAGACGCTGGATATATCGTGGCGATCATGTCTGCGCCAACTATCAGGTGAGGTTCAAAGGCTTCCATAGTGGTGGCATCGTTCAGAGGGTATCCGAGTTGTAGAATCCTTTCGCGGGCATCTGAATACAATTCCTTGTTGATTCCGGCAACAGTCAATGGGATGTCCAGCTTCTGGAAAAGATCGATAATTGCATTCTTGACTTCTTTCTTAGTATTCTGCGAGTTCAACATATCAGGACGAAAGAAAAATGGGTAAAGAGAAGAAAGAGGACACTTACCACGTCCATTGCTGGCACACAATGAGAAATGGCGGGTCCTAAGATGGCACGGGATGAGGGTTGGCTTTAAGTTAGGTCATATCACAGCGCACAGGGCAGACAAAGATTTATCTGGATGGGACGGTGCCTCAGTAAATGTGTAATACATCGTCATGAGGGTTCGGCTTTGATTGTGGATAGCCGACCAAGCGGATGCGGAATCGGATCCGTCATGTTCAACACCAATTTGTGGGCACATGAGCGAGGAAACCGGATAGTAACCGATGAAGGGGCCCCCTGATAGTGGTTAGGAGGTTTGGCAAAATCTGGACAAAATTTGCCCTTTTGGCAACATAGGTTGCTTGCCTATTTGTTACCGCTATTCAAACAGGTGGCGCCGTAGCCTGTTACCTGCCCACTGTTGCCAACAATGCCGCTGTCCAAACAGGTGGCACCGCAGGTTAGCTCCCGATTGCCGCCGCTATCCAAACAGGAATATTTCTGATGGACCTGTTCCACGTGTCCGGAGACAGGGTAATGGATGGCCAGGCCTGGTCGTGTCATGTGCGCCGAGAGCCAATCTTCAATGTTCAAATTCGACATTCTTGTCAGTGCGAAAGATCGGAAAACGTCTCAAATATACACACTTAGGTAAATAAAAAAATAATTCATTATGTAATAATGCACGAATACTATGGTTTAGAATAAGACTGAAAATAGCGTAAATGAGACAGTGAGTTATTTCATTTATATCTCGCCTTATCGCCCCTTTCTAAGCATGCCGTCAAACTGCTCAAGCAGCAAAGGCTAGGGGAAAACAGTAGAATGAAATAGGAAACTACTACTTATGTCCTGCTGCCAGAAGTACCGGACAAGAGGACCCCAGCGCCGTGAGTGCGTAAGGTTCGGGCATACACGGGCCTGAAATTCAATCCGGACATAAACATTCAAATCCGGGAAATTCAGGAGCAATTTTTTTTTTTCCGAAATTAGGCCTGCCAAGTCGTGCACGTCCTTACTTATGTCAAAAATACTTACTTATCTCGGTCATATATATGTCATACAGGACAGCTCCTGAGGTCGTGCAGCGGTCGTGCGCCGATGATCTCATTTGCTGTCGCAGATCATTTTCTCTCACTGGGCTGCCACGTGTGATGCACGTGGGATTCCCCATCCAGGGCCCGCGAATGATCAGATGGATTCGGTTTTAGGATGTGTCGGCGTGTATCAACTGCGTAAACAACAGTACCATCTATCTCCCGGTTTATGGATCCAAGTAGGCTGAACTGGACTCTATCCTGCAGTATTAGTCGTGCCCGTGGTGGCCGCGCGAACTGGGAGAGTGCCTTGAAGGTTTGCCGTGGTCGGGCACTTTTACGATTCGTTGACTTATTGATATGTGCACGGTGACTGTTATATGAGGTACGACATGATGCGGGTCTAATATCCGGCAAACAACTAACTAATACACCCTAGTGTCTCTTTGCGCAGAGCTGTCTCCTTCCATATGGGCCAAATCCCTATTCATCTCGGAGAATGCCCATGAACAGAAAACATGACCCCATAGCGACAGTATATAACGACGATGTTTTTAAGGCTGGAGCCTGACCACGTCCCTACTCAACTCTACATCCTCACTCATGTCGGTCTCACACGAAATGCCAGCCCCAGTAAGCCATCCCTTTACACTCGTACTTGACGCTAAGCCACTCACGATTGTTTGGTACTCTGTAGGTCAGCAAGCAGGAAACTAAGGACGCAATCATGGATTTATTCCATAGATGCGACGCTCCAATGACCGTCCTGGAATTCGATGAGGAATTACGCACCGCCGCTCGTGAAAAGATCCGACAGCTAGGGTGCACCTTCGATGCCACTACAGCGAAAGCGGTCGAAGCACATCTAGCAGTCGGAGTCTACAGCACCGTAGGGTTTTACCCACACGTGAAAGACATGGTTATACGAACGTTTATGACCGCCTACACCGCATTGATTTCGTTGATCGACGATTACTTTGCCGATAAGCCTGGTCCTATCAACGAATTCAACAGTCGTTTCGTCCGCGGCAAGGCTCAGGACCACCCACTGCTAGAAGCATTTGCCCGTCTTTTACACGAGTTCCACAAATATTGGAACCCTATCATGGCAGACATGTTGCAATGCTATTCACTTGCCTTCATAACAGCCTTGGCCATAGAATACCGATTGCAATGTGCGACGGTAAGTTTCAGTAGTATCTTTTAGTGCTTCGATTGCTCAATATATGATGTTAGATCCTCAACGGATCTCAACTAGCGCGTGTTGTCCGTAATATGTCGGGAATATCTGGGCTATATTCCCTGTGGATGTTCCCGACCAATGCATCCCCAGATATGTTTCTATCCGTACGTCTTTTAGATCTGTAGGAATACATTCCTGACAATTAATGATAGGCTTTACCCCCAATGATACGGATTTTCAACCATGGCAAGTGCGTTTGTTTTCAGTTGTCACAGCCCATAGTCCTCTGACATATGTACATAGTGACGTGCTTTCCTTTTATAAGGAGGAACTTGCCGGGGAAACATCTAACTATATCTCAATTTGCGCTAGGGTGAACAGAACCAACAAGTTAGACGAGCTCAAGAAAACTGTCGATGAAACTGTTGATGCTTATCAACAAGTTGAAAAGCTTGCACGCACCTTTCCAAATGTGCACGGAACGTATATGCTTGGTTGGGCCGGTCACTTGCGGTTCTATCTTTCACTAACTCGGTATCGGATATCCGAGTTATTTGAAGCAAATTAATGGTGTTTGTGCCTAACGGAATTTATTACGGTTTGTATTTGTATATGGAGCGTATGTACCGATTATGTACAAACATAAATGTATCGAGTATCAATATATCAATGTAGCAGACTGACGTGTTTTGTATGCGGATGAAATATTGAGATATCGAAGGTTAAGTGTACCTTTATATTCCCTAAGTCCCTGCCAGGACGGCACGACCCGGGGTCTAGACGCGAACCACAGAGCAGCGCGGCTTAACTTCTTGAAGCAGTGCTGTAACGATGATGCCAGTGGCACATTCGCACGCCACCATTCAATTTTACAAGGTATGCTGCGGTTCCTTGAGAAGAGCCTCGCTCGATTGCATGACGTTGACTTCAAGGCCATCACAAGGGTTCTTAGAATATAACACTCGAAATATATTTCCGCGCGTACCCTATTGAACTCATGCTGATAGTTTTATGGAGCTCCGACGTGGGGGGAAAGTTGTGCAGACGTTAACCGGTTCGCTATCTACAAGTTATGTTATGTACGCAAAACTTGGATAAATCTGATTTACAACTTTCTGAAATGCGAGCTGACCCCATGAGTCGTGTGGGAACAGCACAACTAGGGACAACAATCGGTACGTAAAGACAAAAATTTGCTGCCTATACAATCAAAACGTTTCAACCACTTTGTCATGAGAATGGCAACGTGCAACCAGCGCAGCTGGATCGGTTATGGCGTAGAAGCGAGTACGTAATGGAGTGAGCATATGCGGTCAAACATGTTCATGAGTCCGTGAATGCGTACCCAGCTTCCAATCGTAATTCTGTTTCCCTCAACCCATGCTATCTTTGTGCATTATCTATGTTAACGAGGATCAGGAGACATGTATGGAGTGCCAGTACACGTTCGTTCTGACGTTCGAGGTCTGCACGCCTGAATATCTATTTCTTTGGTCTCCGGCTGACAGTTAATATGTGTCAATGTCGCCGTGGGGATTCCTGCGGAGTTTAAGCTTTCTCTATTCATCTTTCGGCAGCGTGATGCGAGCATGTGCACCATGTTTTAAATAGTTCTAGCAATACATTCAACAAAAGCAATAGCCTAGTCCGTCCCTTCGCAACGACATCAAGCCCTTGATCTGCCCTCTCCAATCTCTAGTAGTTCTACGAGGCGATACCTAGGTACCGAAAGGTGGTGACGCAAAATACCAGACAAACCACCCAACAC
>JNHY02000118.1:0-40517 GCA_001691755.2 Amanita polypyramis BW_CC | reverse complement strand
TTTTTTTTTTTTTTTTTTTTTTTTTGACTGACTTGGCGTAGGCCTGACGACGGGCGTGGTTGTCGATTCGGGAGACGGTGTGACGCATATCGTGCCCGTATACGATGGCTTTGCGATGCCGCATTTGACGCGGAGGTTGGATATTGCTGGGCGGGATGTGACGCGCTATTTGATCAAGTTGTTGTTGATGCGCGGGTATGCATTTAACCGAACAGCAGATTTTGAGACGGTGAGGGAGATTAAGGAAAAGTTGTGTTATGTCAGGTGTGGCATCCGACCGATTTTGATTTGGACTTGGAGTTGATCTGTGTGTTTGGCAGTTATGATTTGGATCAGGATACCAAGTTGTCGGAGGAGACGACAGTGTTGGTAGAGAGTTATACGGTGCGTGTGGTTTTGGGTTTGATGTGTATATCTGACTTGTTGTTGTTGTTGTTGTTGTTAGCTCCCGGATGGACGTACCATTAAAGTAGGTTCTGAGCGATTCGAAGCGCCAGAATGTATGTTCCAACCTCACTTGGTGGATGTGGAACAGCCAGGCATAGCAGGTACACCTTCTGTTATTCATCATACCCCCTACTCTCACGACGCTGACGATAATTCCACAGAAATGCTATTCCAGACAATCCAAAACGCAGCAGTAGACGTTAGGTCAGAACTCTACAAACACATTGTACTTTCAGGCGGGTCGAGCATGTACCCAGGGCTTCCCAGCCGGCTGGAAAAAGAGATGAAGCAACTGTATCTTACAAGAGTCCTAAACGGGGATCCGTCACGCTTAAGTGTAAGTGTATTCACCGCCGCTCATCCAAACAATATATATATATATATATATGATTGCACAGAAATTCAAGATCAGGATCGAAGATCCTCCACGCCGGAAACACATGGTGTTCTTGGGAGGCGCGGTGTTGGCTGATATTATGAAGAACCGGGAAGAGTTTTGGATATCGAGAGAGGAATGGTACGAGCAGGGAGCCAAGTCGCTTGATAAACTTGGTCGGGGAGAGTGAGGTTATGTACGAAAAAAAGAAAAAAGGAAAAAAAAAAAGAAAAAAAAAACTCTTTTCTATAATGGACAAACACAATCACGGCGTAACTGTAACGTACCCACGGTTTCCCTTCCTCTTTAACCATCATGTCAAACACAACCCAATCGCTCGACAAGGACGAAACTACCGCTCCGTTGCAACTCTCGGGAACGATCTTGGCCTCTGGCACCTTCCACGCCGCGCACAACTTTACCGTGAGCAATAGCACATTTAACGACGTACAAGGAAACTATGTTCGTTGATTTATCCTTTTCCCCCTTTTCAAATCGACTCTAACCGATGGACAGATCTACGCCCAAAACTACTATGAAGCAGCCAAGCCTGTCAATCGAACACCCTCTCCGCCTCTGGCTTTGCCAAAGCACTCTAGCACGCTGTTCACGGGCAGGGAGATGTATCTCGACAAGCTTAGAGAACTCTTTGGTCCTCGTGCTCGTCCGGGCGATCTGACTCGACGATCACTTTTACTTTATGGAATGGGCGGAATTGGAAAGACCCAGATATGCCTCCGGTTCATTGAAGAGGCTGAGGACTGGTGAATAATGCATGCTCCTTGCACCTGGCCTTTTTGTAGACTAAGGTTATTATTATTATTATTTACAGGTTCTCTCACATATTCTGGCTTGATGCTTCTTCAGAAGTTACCATGACCATAGGTATGAGACAGATAGCTAAAGAGCAGGGGTTGCAAGCTTCCGGGAACCCCCAATCTGTTGTTGTTTTCGTCCTCAAGTGGTTATCAGCTCTTAAAGTTGACTGGCTCATGGTTTTTGATAATGCTGATTGTGAGCCAAATGTGATTGAGAAGTTTGTCCCTCCAGGGAACAGGGGCAATATCTTGATCACTAGTAGAAATATATCCATGGGCAGGAATACTGCCAATAGGTCCATGGAAGTTGAAGAGATGAAAGAGGAAGAAGCTATCACCTTGCTCTTGAAAGCAGGTGATGATTCAGAGGAGACAGCCAAGAAGATTGTGTCTGCATTATGTTTCCTTCCTTTGGCCATTGATCAAGTTGTAGCATATGTTTTGTCTTGCCAGTGTAGCCTTGATGACTACCTCCAGCTATACAGCCAGAGCTACCAGCAGTTGTTGGCTGATCCTATGTTCAAGGGTGCTTCAGACTATGGGAAAGGTGTCTATGGAACATGGGAAATCTCAATCAAAGAGATTGAAAGTAGGGCTGGTGGTGGGTCAAAGGCTGCACAAGCTGCTCTTGTTGTTCTCCAAATAATTGCATTTTTACACCATGGAAGCATTCCTGAAATAGTTTTCAAAGGTGCTGCTTTGGAATTTAAGAGCATGGATCATGATAGTGAAGCTTACAGGCTGCCAAGGATAATTAGTTTGCTTGATCCTGAAACACTAAACCTGAATGATGCTGGTGGATGGGATGAACTCAGGTTTTTAAGTGGTATACAAGTGCTAAACTCTTTCTCCCTGGTTAAAAAAGACATCAAGTCAAAGATATATTCCATCCATCCTTTAGTCCAATCTTGCTGCCAAGATAGAATGCCAATGAAGGAAAGGCAATCCAATTGTATCAGAACAGCTGCATTCTTGACATGTGCTGTGTTGTCCTTGGACAGTGTAGGCAAAGACACTATGCTTCTCCAGATGCTTGTTACTCATGTCAAAGCAAATAAGACATTTGGAATGAAGTTAGGGATTGAAGAAGAGTATTATGATGATAAATGCTCTGCCTTTTTTCAACTTTATTTTGAAAGTGGACATTGGAATGAGGCAGAGGAGCTTGGAATGCAGTTGATGGGGGCTAGAAGGGAGAAGCTTGGATTGAATTACATGATCACTTTGATAAGCATAAGTAACTTGGCTATGGTGTATGATAGGCAGGGAAAATGGAAGGAGATGCAAGTGTTGTTGACAGAGGTGATGGAAATACAGGAGAAAGCATTTGGACATGCACATAAGGATACACTTGGTACTATGGCTAGCCTTGCAATGTCATATGTGTCCCAAGGAAGATGGAAGGAAGGGGAAGAATTAGGAATAAAAGTCCTGGAAATAAGAAAGGCCAACTTGGGCTCAGACCATGAAGATACACTTGCTAGTATGGAGAGGTTGGCAATAACCTATGAAAGGCAAGGAAGGTGGAAGGAGGCAGAAGACTTACAGGTGCAAGTGATGGAGGCACTGAAAGCAAAGCTAGGACCAGATGATTTATGGACACTCCACAGTATGCTCAATTTGGCAGCAACATATGGAAATGAGGGCAAACCTAAGGAAGCAGAAGAATTGTTTCTTCATGTGACAGAACTGTATAAAGTGAAACTAGGTCCTGACCATCCATCCACATTTGCAAGCATGTCCAACTTGGGAATGGCCTACAAAGAGCAAGGAAAGTTAGATGAAGCAGAGAAAGTCCTAGTAAATGCAATGGAGGCTTGCAGAGAAAAGCTTGGACCTACACATGTCATCACAGTTGATATCATGCATCCCTTGGCTATCACATACAGAGATCAAGGGAAGTTGAATGAAGCTATGGAGCTGGAGCTTCATGTTGTTGAGACTAGGATGGAGAAGTTAGGGCCAGAGCATCCAAGCACACTTGTCAGTGCAGATAATCTGGCATTGATATATGGACATCAGGGAAAGTGGGATGATGCAGAGCAAATGCTGAGACCAATGGTTGAAGCTTTGAAATCATGTCTTGGTCCAGATCATCCATCTACAATAAGATGCATGACTCATTTGGCTCAAGCACTATTTAAACAGAATAAACTGGATGAGGCAGAGGGTTTATTGACAGGAGTGTTAAATAAATGGAAAGAAAAGCTAGGCTCAGATCACCCATACACTCTTGCTGGCATGGCCAACTTGGCACAAACATACATGGAACAAGAAAGATTTGCAGAGGCAGAGGTGTTGCAAGTCCATATTGTGGGGATAAAGAAAGCAAAGTTGGGCCTAGACCATTCAGAGACTCTGGAAATCATCAATGACTTAGCAATAACATATGTTTCTGAGGGAAAATGGCAAGATGCAGAGCAGCTATTGATGCAGGTTATCCCATTGAGCAAGAATTTGAGATCAAGAGGGATTGGCAGATGTATGGCACAACTGGTGAGAGTGTATTTAGGTCAGGATAAATTTAGGGAAGCAGAGGAGGTTCAGATGCAAGTAGTGGAGATATATAAAGAAAAGTTAGGTCCAGATGACCCAGAAACCATCTTAAACATGGCCAACCTGGCAGCAGTTTATGCATCTTTGCAGAAGTGGGGCCAAGCAGAAGAACTCCAAATCCATGTCATGGAGACATTAAGGTCCAAAGCAGGAGTGAACAATCCATTCACTCTTGGCAGTATGAGGAACTTGGCAAAGATGTACATGGACCAGAAAAAATGGGATAAGTTTGGAGAGATTATGGAGGAATTGATGGAACAAAGCAAAGGTGAAAGGGGAATAGAACATCCTGAGACTCTTGGCATGATGCAAAATCTGGCACTCTCCTTCAGGGATCAAGGGAAGTTGGAAGAAGCAGAGGGGTTATTAATTCAGGTGTCAGATGCATTGAAGGCACAGCTGGGAGGAGAGCATCCATATACTCTTTCTACTATGTCCAACTTAAAAATGGTCAGGAAAGATATAATACAGAAGGACAAAGCATGTCAGTGCATTGTGTCTTAGCTGTCCTTTCAAAAACTGGTTGAGGGATTGGTCTAGAGATATGTATTCTTAGTGCTTGATGTCTATCATGTAAAAATGAATGTGGATTTCGTGCAAAGATGTAGTGTCAAACCAGTCACCATTGACTTCAGGACCACCTCATACTAGTTACTAACCCTTCATTGGCTCAAGAACAACACCATTGAACCATTACACAAAGGGGCGATCGGAACCATAACTTGATTAATACAGCGGCGAAAGTATAGATGATAGTCGTTGTATGTAGTAATCGCCACAAAGGATACCAGAATATTTCTTTGCTCCTAAATCGTCGCCGTACGTGCCAGGAAGTACTTCAATGAATTTGTCCAGATTTGGATGACAGAAGTATGCAATACTGTACCGCGCTGGATACATATTAGATGTATCATCCGGTAGTCCATGCGGCTCGACAACGCGATGACGCGTGCTCTTTATGATGTCGTTAGACCACCTAGCAAGAAGATCTCCCGCATTGACAACGATAGTATCCGGAATTGGAGTCGCATCTACGAAGGTGCCCTTCGGTGTGCATACCTGTAAGCCATCGCGAGAATCTTGAAAAAGGAGAGTTACTGAGCCAAGGTCACTATGTTCGCCGGCACGGAGCTGCCCCGGATTTTTACGAAAAATTTCTTTGCTGATAGGTGGATAGTGTAGTAGTCGAAGATTGTTGTCACCGGCATCGGTAAACTTATCGAAGAAATGCCCAGGTAAGCCCAGACCGATGGCAATAGCACGCATGATCTGAACATGCAGATCTTTGCAGGCTGCAAAAAAGTTTTGCATCACGCGTTTAAAATCCTCTCCCTCATCATCAAAGCGATCCGGCCAGCGATTGGGGAAAGCTTCGACTCCTTCACGACCAATTTCCATCGTTTCCTTCAAGTCCCGAGGAGTATCGTGTATTCCCGCTAGCTTCTCTCGACCATATGCAACGTATCCGCGGTTAGCCTGTGGGGTGGTCCAGCTCAAATTGTCCTTTTGTTCCTGGGGTCGGGCAAAGAAACGTGCAGAAGAGGAAAAAACCTCAGAACTGATGGACGGAGAGATTCCATGGTTCTTGAGGTAGAGAAAGCCGGAGGTTTTGAAAGCATTAGTTATAGAGAGGGCAACCGCATGTTTCTCAACAGATGATCCACTAAGAAATGGTCCAAAATTGATGACCTTGTAACTTAGTTCAACATGGTGACAGCCGTCCAGTGAGGGAAGTGTCTTACGGGAATGAAGTGGTCAACATCACGGACAGCTTCGGGTTGAGACATGCGTCGGTGCTGATGCGGCTATCTACGATTCGGACTATTTTATATGTCTCATATCAGG
Organism: Amanita polypyramis BW_CC; assembly: GCA_001691755.2. Classification (NCBI taxonomy): domain Eukaryota; kingdom Fungi; phylum Basidiomycota; class Agaricomycetes; order Agaricales; family Amanitaceae; genus Amanita; species Amanita polypyramis. The sequence goes on along the minus strand of JNHY02000118.1, from coordinate 34,475 downwards.
GTACGCGGGCGAGGGGAAAAGGCGATTAAGGGGTGGCAACGACATTTGGGGCTAACATTTATAGTGATAGACCCGCTGCTCCCCCCAAAACACCTTTGTTTGCGCGTCGCACCGCGCCGGGAGCTAGAGATTTTAATAATTTTCTTCATTATTGGGCAATCACATATCATTGCAGGGCACCAACACATGCCGCGAGATGACATGTCATGATGACGCCTGGACAAGAGTCAATGCTTGTCCGTGAGTAGTTCGTTATCCATTGGGCAGGCTCTGACTCAGGTGCACAAGCGATAAGACTGTGTTTGTGTGATCGATAATACAGGGTTACGGCAGTTGTCAATCATTTAATATCGAGCTTTGAGGCATTCGGTCGCCCACGTCGGGCCCGATACCCGCGTTTCCACGAAGGAGAGGTGAAGATGCGACTGCTGGGAGACGCTGGTACTTACTGAGATGCAGTCTGGTACGGTACCCAGGAAGAGGGATAAAGAAAAGGTCTCCAACACCAGTAGTTAGATAATGTAGTTAACCTGATCGCTGAGAGTAGAATTTTTAAAAGACATATTAAGCTGATGGCAGCATTGGGGCCATATATGGAGATGGAGGACACGTTGAAGAGAGGGAAAGTCTACTGGGAGTCCTTGGTAGTCGCGGGGAGAAGCATAGTGCACTATATATCGGGTGCTACACAGAGGGTGCGCGCGGAGGTGTGCATGGAATAAGTTTTATATCGAGCCGTCGACGAATCTGATAGTGAAGTTGCAGATGTACGAGAGTATTATTGAAGAGATGGTTTCGGGCCATGATGCGGCTAATCAGGCCATGTTAATACCCAAGATGGATGTGCATTTAGAGTTTCCAATTCGTTTTGGTTTCGTGAGCCCCATGACACAATGCATATCCACACAATGTCGTGTTTGGTGCTGAGGTTCAATACTGTTGGAGTGGATAGTCGTTGTGTTCGCTTGCGCTGGCCATTCACAATCCTTGCGAAAGACATATCCTTAGGAACTGTGGGATAGAACATATTACGGCACAATTCTAGCGCAAATCTCTATTGCTTCTTCTAGATCTGTGTTAGCTTGGGGCAGGCCGACTTGCAACTGCCGCAATGAGTCGTGTAACATAGGCCATCCTGAAGTTGCGCAAATAAGTTCACAGAAGAATCAAATACTTCGGAGACTTATCAATGGTGGACCATTGAGAAAACCCCTAGATTCGAAGTGGTAAGAACGCACACACTCACAGGATAGAAGTAATATATGGATGCGTGGGTCTTTCAGAAACAAAAGAAAGTCAGTAAAGAGAGGGGAGTCTATTGCGCTGATATCGGCTTCAAAATCGAAGGTCGTCGTAGCGTACAAAGGGAACATTATGTCGAATGATGAATTGGTCTAACAGAATATCGCCAGGAATACACTTCGGGACTAAGACAACTGCTAGTATGTAGCTGATAATCGTTGCACGTAGTAATCACCACAAAGGATACCAGAATATTTCCTCGCGCCCAAACGGTTGTCGTACGTGCCTGGGAGTGCTTCGATGAACTTGTCGCTCGGGTTGCAGAAATATGCGATACTGTATCGTGCTGGATATATGTCAGACTTGTCGTCCGTTGAATCATGGGGCTTAACAACACGATGAGGCGTGCTCTTTATGATGTCGTTAGACCACCTAGCAAGGAGGTCTCCCGCATTGACAATGAGGGTATCCGGGATTGGAGTCGCACCTACGAAGGTGCCCATCGGTGTGCATACCTGTAAGCCGCCTCGCGAATCTTGGAAAAGGAAAGTGACTGAACCATAGTCACTATGTTCACCGGCACGGAGCTGTCTTGGGTTCTTACGGAAAGTGTCTTTGCAACAGGTGGGTAATGTAATAATCGAAGATTGTTATCGCCGGCATCGATGAACTTATCGAAAAAGTGTTCGGGCAAGCCCATACCGATGGCGATAGCACGCATAACCTGAACGTGCAGATCTTTACAGGTTGCGAAAAAGCTTTGAATCACGCGTTTAAAATCCTTCCCTTCATCATCGAAGTGATCTGGCCAGTGGTTGGGGAGCCCTTCAACCCCTTCCCGACTAATTTCCATAGTCTCCTTTGAGTCAAAGACTGTGCTGTCCATTCCTGCTAGCTTCTTCCGGCCATGAACGACGTATCCACGGTTCGTCTGTGGAGTAGTCCAGCTTAGACTGTCCTTTTGTTCCTGGTATCGGGCAAAGAAACGTGTAAACGATTCAAAAATGTGGATGAAGAGATTCCATGGTTCTTAGGGTAGAGAAAGCCGGAAACTCTGAAGGCATTAGTTATTGAGAGTGCAATTGCATGTTTCTCAGCAGAGGTTCCGCCAAGAAATGGTCCGAAATCGATAAGCTTAAAAACCATGAAGACGGGTGTCCAGAGATTAAGTGCCTTACGGGAATGAAGTCAGTGACAGTTGCGGGTTGGGGCATGTGCTTGTGAAAGTCTGATTATCTGCGATCCGTAGCATATACAGTCCAGGCGCAAGGGAAATAAGGCAACTGGAGTGGAAATTTGTACCATGTGGCGTTCTGCGATACGGGATCTCTTGGATCAAGTCTTCATGATAATACTGGGTGAAATTGACTGGAAGCCAAGCCGCCTGATATTACGATCGTGCATAAACTAGACATGTCATACATAAGGGGTCAGTACTGGATCGTTAACCATCAAGGAGACTGACTTTGCTTTATCGTAATGCGTGCCTAATTAGCACAGCGGACATCTAAAGACAATATATATATATATATATCTTAGCCCATATATTTAGTTAAATCCTATACCCAGAAGTCCGCCCAGGGCACTAATTCGTATCGTGGAGCGGCATCGTTATTGACGATGATGTGTCTTGCCTGGATAAGAGCTAACTCTCTTCCACGCATGCGACGCACTTGCCGAAGAGGTTCAGCTGCATCACGTTCGTCATCCGTTGGGTGACGCTCCGCATCGGGTAAGGAGAGAGTTCGCTCATGCGTAAATAGTAAGACAGCGTGAGTAACTGATAACGCGAGGGTAACTGCAGCCGTCAGGGGACTGTTATGAAGCCCGGCGTGCTTGGCATGACCATTTGTGAAACCGTTTAAGTTTATGGCAGTGTCTCCGTTTGTGACAGGCGGATGATAATGACCAAGAACGAGCGCAGAGAAAAGATCGCCAACACCAGAAAAATAGCCACGGATGTGAGGAACGGACCTGGCTGAAATCTTCGAGATGCGATCAGAACTGTCGTTCGTGGTTGCTTCGGAGGAGATGCAAAGAAGGTGAGGGTCGGACGGTTCAATCGGCCTTGCGTTTGAGGGTAGAACTTCTAAAAGCCAGGGATGGAGGGGGATTGAGCTGACGACGACATTGGGCACTTTGTATTCCGTATGAAGAATGCGAAGAGCACGTTGGAGCGAAGGAAAATCTACTAGGGATACTTGTGTGAGTGTCCTGGGACGGGTGAATATCGAACAAGCTGTTTGGAGAATATACGGGACTTACTCGACCTCGAACCAGTTGGGCGTAATGATGGTTGCGAGTGGAAGCATACTGCGATATACCGGTATCACGTCTGGTGCTACATACAGACTTCCTGCATCTCCCATGACTGGGTCTAAAAGATAAACAAGGCGGGAATTTTGCGATTTAAGTTTTCGCGCCAAGTCAGCTACGGCGCTCAGGGCCCCTCCACCCGGAATATAACCTATCGGATAAAAATTTTAAAAAAACAGTATTCGTGGATAATCCATAGAATTATTAATTGTTGCTCACCAGTCAAAAGTCGGTCGGGTCTGAGCAACTCATTCTGACTCATTGCGTCAAAAAGATTTTTCAGCTCGTCTGCTGAGGTCTTTGTGCCTCCCGCACGGCCATAACCGCCGTGATTGGAGTAATTTACCGTGTTTACGACGTCGACGTCGTAGCCGAGCAGCTGGAGAGGAAATACAGCGGCCTTGCCTCCGACATAGCCATAGACGACGTGCGACTGGACAGACAAGACGCGGGCCATGGGTCACGTGGTCCAAAGCGACGGCTTCATCGAGTCTCCTCATGTCGGACGGTTCGAGGTTGGTCGCCTGTTCTGCACCTCTCTTTAAGCTTATGCCGTCCATAGACTGCGGCAGTCGTGGTATGAAGCCCTAGGTGACGCAGAAACGCACTTTAGGCAGTTGTTGAGTTCGTCCAACTGGAAGCGACTCTCCAGCGACCACCCCAAATGGAAGAGCTTGCCAGATCGGTCAAATGTTGTCGTGCATAGGTCTGACGACGTGCTGAGACTGATTCTGGACCTACCTGCTCAGTCCGGTGGCCTGGAGCCATGGAAAGCCATTCTTTCAACCCCGGAACTAAGGCAGGAATGGGATCCGGCCGTCGAGGAAGCGCATTTACTTGAATTGATTGATCCTCATGTTAGAATATGTAAAACTAAATTCACGCTGGGTTGGCCAGCAAAGTGAGTTCTTCATCTTGGATCAATACTATTGTTGACCGTCTAGCACTCCAGTCCACGAGACGCTGTAACTATATCACGAATGTATCATGACTCTAATACGCTAATTGATATTGCAACATCCTTGCCACGTTCGCTTGACGAACCAACATATTTACGTCCCTCTCCGCCCTATGTCAGGTCCCATGTCGCATGTCAGTACCTATTTTCTGTCCTTCTGTACAACGCTGATATGGTTACCAATAGTATTTGCATGGTGCATTCAACGCCTCCGTACCGATTCCCTTTCACCAAAGCTTCGCATAACTTGTTTCTGGCAACATGATCTTAAATCTCTCTGGTCCTTCTCTCTTACTTCGCCCGCCCTACACCAGCAATTATCTACCATGATTCTTGGCCTATTCAAAGCCGTATTAAAACGCGGCACAAGAGTCCCCTGTCCCAGTTCTTTTGGAGACTGTATTGCACTGGACCATGTGAAGTACCAAGTCGATCGACAGGCATTAACGGTTAATTACGCGTTGGTGCCGCCAGAAGGCGATCATGAACACAAGATGAACTGGGCATCAAGCGTTGTGGAATATATCCTGCCCTCGTCGGAAGGTTGGGATATTCAGCTTTCCACCAAAGCTTCATCGGACGAGGTGAAAAAGCTGCAGTGGGTTGCACAAGCATTGAAGAAGAATACGGCTACGAACTCCGAAGGTGGCTTTGATATCGTTTTGCTGCGCATCACGCATGAACCATTGAGAGGTGACAACGAAGTACTCAAAGTTCGGTTAATAATTGAAGTCTCGTCGGCGAGCAGAGGTATCAGGTTAAACGGTGTGCTGCAAAGAGTGGAAGATGAAGAGGACCAAAACAAGGACCAGGACCGAGTGAAAGAGGGCGAGGAAGAGATGTTGAGAGACGTGGAAAGTGTAACAGGTGTCAGTATTGTCACTTCATCATCGGCTGCGACTGGGAAAAGTGCATATTCAATGACTTCAAGTGGGTCGGGTACAACCGCAATTGCGGGATCCTCGTCTTTCGGAGCAGGGGTTAATATTGGGCTTGGAGGGCCAGGCGAACGGACTCTCGCTGCGGAAAAATCGGTTCTCTCGCGGGTAAGGCGGACTTATATCTACTTTTCATCCCTGTTGCAGGAACCAGAAGCCAAGTGGAGACAGGGTGGGTCCTTCTTATTATCAAAGTATAATGATGTGTAACTACCTGCGCAGTCATGGATACACGTGGGGTATCCATAACTCAGTTGGATTCTATCGATCCAACCCTCCTTGTATATCGCGCAGAAGCAACCTTTGTCGGTGTCGGGTTGTGGGACCTATATGGTGCTGTCCTGTCAGCTGGTACAAAGGGATATTGGGACAAGAGTCATGACGACGCCGTCCTACTCGAAGACGTGAATGGACTTACAGAGCTGTGGCACATCAAGGCAAAGCCAGGCTGGGCAGTAAAGTATGTTCATCACCTACCATTGGCTCCTTGTAATCTAATCAAGTCACATTGAAGCGGCCGAGACGCAGTCCTTCTTAAAACGGTCTACAAATCCCCTACTTCCATCCACGTCTTTGCCTTCTCTGCCGATTCCGACCCTCACCTATTCCCAAACAACCTAGTCCCTCCCGTTGACCCTAATATGATTCGTACTCAAATAGATTTGCAAGGTTGGGCAATAGAATCGCTTTCACCCACCACCACTCTGCTCACTCTTCTGGAGCAATCCGATATGAAAGGGTGGACAGGCAAAACAAGCATGCCAAGCCAGATGACGGCTCATTTAGCTGGCATTGGCGAGTTTGCTATCAAGTGCGGTGGTCCACCTGTCGTGACGAGGTTGAGCGGAGCAAAGAAAATCGAGGAGAAATTTGATTGGGAGAAAGCGAGTTTTCGAGTCGTATACCAACCACTCAAGCCCTCGGCGATTAGGTCAACATCAGTTGCTGCATCGATATCGACGGGATCTGCATCTGAATCTGCAGCAGGAAACTCGTTGCCGGCCGGGCAACAGCAAGGGTCAGAACCTGTCGTGACCGCGAGTGAAAACGAAATGATCGAATGCGAGATTAGATGTGACGTGGACACTTGGGCTGCGTCACTTGATATCGTCGTCGATCCCCCGCCACAAGGGATCTCCTGCCTTCGACGGCACAAACTATCGGCCGAAGGGGGTGGTCTATGGCTTACACTAACACACGACCCTGTCTACCTTCCTATAAGTTCAAATTTCCTTTGTCGCCGAAAAAGAATAATTAAGACATCCATTGGGTCCTTATCAGAACTTCAGACTGCCAAACCCTCCCTCACTGTAGGTGACAATGAAGACGAAGAAGATGGAAAGTTCAGAGTGATTGTGAGGCGAGCACCCGGAAAGGAGAAAGGGCTGGTGATGGTGAACGGGAGGAGGGTGAACGTGGATGTGGAGGAGATGTCAGAGAGCGAGGTGAAGAGCGCTATGAGACAGAAGAGGGTTAAGCCACCTAGGGTACCGTTGGACCAGCCACCTGTTGTCGGTGTCGTGAGGATGAGGAGGGAAGAGTGGGGCGATGAGGCGGGCGGAGAAGGACAACCTGCATCCGGAAGTGGCGATACGGACACGAAAAGAGCTGTGCGGAGTCCCAGCACGAGCAGGGAGCGGACGGAAGTCATGCTAGCGACAAGAGAGTGGGCATCTGCACCCAAGGCAGGCTCACTTTCGAGATGGTGGTCATATGCAGTGGAGGTCGCCTCAAGCACTGTCGTGCCAGTCAGCAACGCCTCAATATTGGGCGGACGGATGGAGTCGGCGATGCCATCGAGACAGAAATGGCCGATGCAGTATGCGCTGGAGGCTCTAGAGTGGGTTATGGAGGAATATGCAGAGGACAGACTGGGCGCTGGTCTGGTTTCTTCGGCGGGGCTCAGGAGTAACGGTGCGAATAGGACTGTTGCTGACGAAAGTGTTGCATCAAGTTCGAGCGCCTCCGGCACCACGCCCGACGGGTGGTCCATTGTCGGCGAAAAAGCTGGACTAGGGGTCTACCGCAAGCTCATCTCAGAAGTGTCGCCCATCGTACCTGTTCACCGAGGGACGAAGATCATTGAGGGCGTGAGCGCAGAGGAACTAGCGGGGGCAATACTCCACGACAGCTGCCGGAAGGAGTGGGATGACAGGTTTGATAGCAGCAGAGTGTTCGAGAGCTTCGGCTGGGGATGTGAGACTGGGTTTACAGTGCTGAAAGGAGGGTTTCCGTTTAGAGATAGAGGGCTTTACCTCGCCAAGGTGGTTGCGCGACCTGCGCCTACAGGGATCACTAACACTCGCATGGGACGAAGTCGGAGTATGGCAAGTGGGTCTATTCGAGGTCCTGGAATGCTCATGAAGACCAGTGCTGGGCTGGGCGACCCGGGCACTAACGGCAGACGAAATAGTGGAGCGTATCCCGGTGCAATATTCATCGTCAGCGCGTCCTACAGTGGGGAGAGCGACTCCATATCACGGTTCAGTGCGGACAAGTACAACGAGTACACACTGCCCATTGGGCGCTCATTCGTTGACGCGTGGGTGCTTGAGACATTGGATCCGTACGATACGCGAGAGACTGATGTGACTATCCCGAGTACGCGATGTACAAGGGTAGTCGCGGTGGATCTGAGGGGAAGTGCGCCGACTGCCATAAATGGGATGGTAAATGTGACAATGGTGAGAGCATTGAGTGCGCTTGGGGACTGGGTGACAAAGAGGATGAGAGGGAAGCAGGAAGTAGAAGGAGGAAAGGCCAGTGATTCTGCGACCACAGTGAAGGACGCACCGGCCGCATTGGGGATCGTTGCGCCTTCTATGAGGATACCAGGAGGAAGTATTCTGTTGAGGGAGGCTAGGGGTGATATGGAAGGACTGGATCGGAAAGGTGTTGCGTGGTCAGTGAGAATGAGAGATGAGAAGAGAGTGTTGGTGAAGGAAACATTTGCGGTTGGCAAGAGGGTGTATAGGTGTGCCATGCTCGTGAGTGTCTGGTCTGTGTTGGGCGGGGGGAAGGAAAAGGAGGAAAAATGCGCAGGAAGGACATCCGACCGTCCCAAGTCGCCAAGGAGTCCAAGTCCTCAACGAACAGACGAGGGTGAACGCAGTCTTCCCAGAGAGAACGATTTCGCAGAGCATAAGGACAACGCTGGCGGTAGAATGCCGTCCGGTCCATCCGGTACTGTGCGCGGGCGCGCAGCAACTCTATCTTATTCACAGCATCGCGGACTAAGGTCGCCCACCGACCTGCTTGTAGCAGAGTTGGTGATCGACTCCAAGATGTATTCGAACGGCTACGATATCACTGTTTGCTTTCGTAAACGTTCAGAAGAGAAATTAGTGATGGGGGGAGCCAAGGGTGATGTGAAATGTATTCCTCTGCGGGATACAGTTGTTAAGACTACGGATGCTACGAATGCACAGACCTCAAGTGCCCTGGCGCCGAGTTCGCTGCTCGACGTTGTTGCCAATGCTAGTGCTCCCGCAGACACGTCTACGAATGCCGATAACATTGACATGGCCGAGATTGGAGACGCACCAGACGCGCGAGTGCTTCCTTTCGGTTATACCGTGCATACCATGCCATCATCACCCATGCATTCTTCCGGGCTAGCAGCTGAAAGTCCCATGAGGCATCTAGTAAGGATTACGTTGCCCACGGCGCAATACCAGATACAGACTGTAGAAGATCCATTGACAGGCGAGGTGAGAACTCCACCACCAAAACCAGCATGGTTGACAGAAATGGAAGAAGGCGGGTCAGCTGTGGTGGAGGTTGAGGTGAGGCCGAAATTCGACAAGGCCTCGTCCCCATCGAGGAAGGGTACTGTGGTTAGAGTGAATGGAAGGGATGTACCTGTTGAGAGTGAGAAGGAGTCGTTGACCAGCCTCGGGCGGGAAGAGTTGATGGATGACCGACTTACCAAGACGCCTATCTTCACGATGTGAGTGCACTACGACGATGGGACTGTATCTGTTAATGGAGAGAGATAGGGTGCCGAATGAAGCGGAAGCACTCCCAGAGATGCTTACAGCGCCGTTAGCTGTTGCAGATAACCTCCTGAATCCCGCGGCAATGAAGGCTGCGGCGCTTGATAACCAAGAGTCGAAGCCTATGGAAGTAACTGTCACCGACCCTGAGTCTAATGGAGAACCTGCTGGAACGGTAAGAATACCTCATGTCATTAATAATAGTTGCTGAGTATAGAGTGCAGCAGGCAGTTGAGATGGCTGGTGTTCGTGCACCAACACAAGCAAATCCAGGAGGACTGCTAGGCTTCTTGCAAGGATATCCGAATCCGTTGACCCGTTTTACAGGCGGATCTGTCCCCAATGGCATCGGAGGTCACACGACAACAGGGACCGGCGCCAGTTCCGCGTCAAACGTTTTGTCGACATGCACGGCGCCTGCGCCGGGGTCGTCCAGCGAAAAGGTGCCGGGGGGCCTGGGAGACCTGAACAGGACGGCAACAACAACGCCGAGGATGTATCCAGTGTCGATTGTGGTGATCGTGGCGCTAATAGCATTCTTAATCGGCTCGTTGCTTCGGTCGCTCCTATCGCCCGCCGATTTTATCTACGTTGTGCAGGACATAAAGGGAGCGGAGGAGGCGGCATTTGTGGGCGGGTGGCGGGAAATACGGAGACTGTTTGAGGTGAAATATGTGCTGGGCGGGTGGGATTTTCAGATAGCGGCCGTGCGACGACATTGATGGTGTACCAATAGCAATAAAGGGAATCGATATTAATAGCACATTCGGCAGTTGCCGAACATTCGGGCGGCGCTAGATTTGAGCTTGATTCCCACCTCACGCTTCCCGCCCCGCCTAAGGCTTCGACTCCTCTCCACACTGCCCCCACCGCCCCCCTCGTCGTCCCCAATAGTGCCCACAGCGCTCACCGTCGTCTTTACCTCCCTGCCGACATTCGGGGGCTCTGATTCACCTTCGGTCGTCGCTATATATCACCACATACGCGCTTGCCCACTTTAACCTGATTCCGTCCCGCAGTCGACTCTTCACCTTTTCAGCGAATCCATATTGCCCTTCTCTGTCCCGTCATCACCGCTCTTACCTCCGATTTCTATGGCGTCGACTGTCCCACCGGGTGTGGCCCAGCATCAGTCCCAACCCTCGTCCAACGATGCGCCGCTTTCATGGGAGGGTGACAAAATGTGTGTTGTCCTTTGTATTGTCATCCTATCTGCTACTCACCGATGACTGACCCCGCGGCCTAGGTTTAACATTTACATTTATGACTATTGCTTCAAACGTGGATTCAAGAAGACAGCTCACGAGCTGCAACAAGAAGCAGAGTTATCACCTGATGCGAAGCCTCCAATCAACGCGAGGCAAGGTTTGCTATTTGAGTGCGTCCTTTACTTGGCTTTCTGGAACCATGTCCGATCCGCTTATCTACTCTGCCCTCCAGATGGTGGAGTGTATTCTGGGTACTATTCTCCGCCAAGGCGCACAACAACGGAACTGAAGATGCGATGTTGTACACGCAGGCATGTCCTTTAAACTTTGCATTCCAGTGCGTAGACGAGACCCTAACTCTCTTCAACCACAGCACCAGGCCAATCAGGCTATGCAGCGCCTACAACAGCAGCGCATGCAACCACCAGGGCAGGGTCCTCTGCCAGGCCCACCCGCCGGCCAACCAGGGGGGCCCCAGCAGCCTCCAGTCCAGCGGATGATGAACGGACCCATGGCACAGAGGTTGGGTGCGTCATTTCCTATGAACGGGCCAATGCCCAATGGTGTTATTTCTGCACCCTTGCAACCTGGGCAGATGCCGCCAGGTCCGGTGGCTTTCCCAAACTTGGGTGGTTCAGGCCCTCAACCTAATGGCATTCCGGGCTCGGGCCCTCCTCAAACTCCTGGATCGACTCCCGCTCCGACTCAAAATTTCGCATCGCTACTGCCAAACCAGAGACCGATTGGTGCTCCCGGAGGCCCGCAGCAGAGTCCGCAACCCCCACAACCCCTGCAGCAACAGCGGCAAAACGGACCATTCCAACCATCACCTACTATTACCAATTCTCCACAAGTTGGAATTCCTGGGCAACCACAGCAGCAACAATCAACGCCTCAACAACAGTCGCAACAGCCACCGCAACACCATGCACAGCCACCGCCATCGATGGGGCAACTGGGAGTGGCTGGCTCGTCGCCACATATGCAACATCTGAATCGGTCGATGCCACCGCCTCATGGATTTAGTACTCTAAACCCTCAACAAGCCGGAAGTACTCCAACTCCGTCATTCGCCCAGTTGGGCCGGCCACCCAGCAGGACCAATACGCCTGGTGGGCAAGGAAGCATGATGCAGCCGAGTCCATCCTTATCTGCACGACAGGCACCAGGGAATGCGATGAATCAGGACATCATGGAGCTACGACAGATTCCCCACCAGATTTTTTCGATGTTGAAGCAAGAGCTTGGCATTGATAGAGATATTAGTCAGATGACTCCAGCAGAGAGAGTACGTGCAAATCATAACGTTACGTGATCAACTATTAACTGACCTTCCTAGTTGCGGCTACTAGCGACGTATCGTCAGCGGAGAAGCCAGAAGCCCGATGGCATGGGACTCTCAGCAGGACTACAGCCGCCAAATACCCAACCTCGTGGGCTGCCACCCCAACAGCAGCCCCAGCAGCCCCCACCACGACTGAAGCGAAGCAGTACAACTCCTGAAGAGGTAAGTCACCATGTGTCGCATGATAATCTTGGACTGAACCTATGGTTAGCACCATGAGGGGATCCGGACCGATTCATCCCCACCACAGAAGCGTCCCAGACCGTCACCGGAACAACCTCCGATGCAAGGAATGGGCTATCCATCACAACAACCCCAAGGCCCCCCTGGTGGTTTACACCCAGGACAGCAGTCAAATATTCCGATGCCAGGACAGAATCCGCTGACAATGATGCGAGGGCAAACGCAGATCGGTGGTCCGATATCTGGTGGCGCTCCTCAGGGAGGGCAGCCAGCTATGATGAACATGAATCTTGGCCAAACAGCTCTCATAGGTGGCGTAGCTTTGAATCCTCATGGACATCCAGGTCAGTCAGGGTTGATGGCTCAACAGATGGTAAGGTTTGATATTCAACCCTTTTTAATCACCGATTGAATAGTAACGGTAGCAATTCCGACAAATTCAAACTCTTCAAGCGCATACCCTTCAAGGACTGAAAGGGCCAATGCCCCCTCAAGGAATGAATCCTACTATTCAAGGTCCAGGGAATAATGCAGCCCCGTCTTCGACAGACCCGACTATGCATCCCGGACCGCCAGGAGCATCAAGCGGGCCTCAATTCAACCGATTGTCATCACAGAACAAGTCAATGGGTATGATGCCACCAGCTCAAAACGGTGTGAATAAGGACCAGGGTGGTAATAAGGACATCAAGACAGAAGACGTGCCACGAAATATTGGCGGTAACGCAGGTCATACGCCGAACGCGAGCGGTACCGCACCACCAACGCCAGCACCCGGGGTTACTAATGTTCCAACCAACCAAGGTACACAAGGGCCAGCGCCTGCAACCAATGGTGGACCTAATATTGCTCCGTCTCCATCGTCGATACTGGGTCCCCCGCTCAACCCGGGCCCAATGGTAAACCAACAGTCGGTGCTATCCGATACCCTGTTCCCATCAGACTTTATGCAGCACCTCTCTAACTCCCTAGAAGATTTCGAAACAAACATGTTCCGACCTGATTCCGATATCAATTTTGAGAGGGACTTTGGACAATGGTTCAGCCCAGATGATTCTATTCAGGACGTTCAGGTGGAGATGAAGTAGATGTCGCAGCGCGCTATGGCATACATCGGTCTCTTTTGGCTTCGGACACCGCTCGTTCATCTTGATTTGTTCCACTATTGAAGCATTCCCTTCAATGTGCGTGCGTCTATTGTTAAAGTCGCCGTCATTTCTTCCTCTAAAAGAGGCCTCATTAATATGAGATCTTACCACCTTTGTGCCTGGATTGGTGTTTCATTTATTTTCTGGTCGATTTCGTTACACTTTCTTGCTTCTAGAACACGTCGAACGGTCTGGTATACCTGCCCTTTTTCCTCTTTAGGTCGACCCCGACACTCGACACGCCTCATCAACCCTGCATCCTCCCAGTCTTCAACACACCCACGCATCCTTTACCCGTCCTGCACAGGATCTCGATTAATCGTTGGTGGTCCTACGCCCCACAGTCCCTGTTCTCATACACCTGCAAGTTGTCTGTAGTTTTATTGCGAGCTCATCACCCCCGATCCGAATATCCATACTCATTACCATCACTCTTTTCCCGCCGACGAACGACGATTATCTTCTTCCTCTATCGGTGGATTGTTAACTTCTCTCGTTGTGCGTTGTTCTACCTGTTGATGTTCTTTTGGTGTTTTACTACCCTCGATGTTTTAATTCTTGTCTTGCTTGTCGAGTCCCCACTTCTTACCACTTACGTGCATCTTGCCTAATCTTCTGCGTCATCTATCCTATACACTAGCCTTGCTATATGTATTTTTCCTCGTTTCTCTTTCTATATACAGGAACACAAAACTGGTCATTATTGTGTGTTGACGTAAGTTTATTGTACACGTTACGTGAATATCGTAATTGTGTCTGCGTTCCAAGCCGTTTTACAATTGTTGATGGACCATCGCAACGCACCCACTTTTCATACGTGTAGTATATTACGCGGTGGTGATGCAGCCACGGGTGGATAAATGGCGAATAGCAATATTGCAACGTGATGGGCATTCTCATGCATTCCTTACTTCTCCGAGTCCTTGTTTCTCCCTCCATCTTGGACACTTGTGTCATAATATGCGGTACACCAATATACAAATATGCATTTCATTACGATAATGGTAATTAGTAAAATTCCGCTGCTTTGCTGGATTTACTTTTGTAATTGGGATTCGGGAAACTAGTGTGGGACAGAAGTCAGATTGAACGAACCCGAAAACCTGGTGGTGTGAATCTAGGCACCAGTGTGGAACGTAGATACGGCCCGGGGGCCATACGCTTGGCGTTCGACTGGCGCTTGCCAGCGTCAGGTGCCATGAACAATAACAATATTGCCTGCTGTGCCAGCGCCTCCACCTGGAGGCGACAACTACCCCCCAAATGTTTAACTTACCAAGTACATTTCTGCACCAATTTCTATTTAGATTCGGCTGCACCGAAATCAGGCCCTAGCCGGATATGAAAGCAACACGTGGAAATGAGCCAACAATCGTCTTATCGTACATTGCTTATCATTTATCGAACGAGGGAGCGTGTGTCCTACATCGGATATAAACTGCGAATGTTGCATGCCACGGGACCAACGTGATGGCCGCTCGGCTGCCAGATCCTAGGACTCCGTGCTCATGTGGGTTGGTCATATGGAATCACGGATCTAGCGAGCAAGCAAATCTGCGGTGTGTTGAGGATGAGCAGATCAGAGATTTAGACGTTATCAAAATTGCCAACACGGCGTCTTGAAAGCTAGAGCTCACGCACTTAAACCTCAAGAGTTGAACCACGTTTGTCCTCCTAATGGAGTACGACAATGTACCCTTCCGCGGTGGAATTTGGAAACCATCCGGATATTTGGCCTAGCACTTCCACGGTCAAAGAGATTACGAAATCCCAGTAACTTGTTACCAGTATAGTATAAGCCGAATGACGTCACCAAACAATACATGTCCTGTCGCCGATATAGTATCTTAAATGCCGAAGGAGTTTCTTCGCGACTTGAACATTCTTGCGTGATTGATATCAGAACTAAATATTAGTATTAGTATCATCGCAATAAGGACCCCGCCGGCTTACCGTATAGTAGCTTGTGTCGGCACAAGTAACCCACATCCGATCCCAGAACGCTGGTACCTCGGTCAGCAACGTGATCATAGTCAAATACAGATTTGACTGAGATATCCACATACATGTGTTCAAGCTGGAGTGAGTGTGTAACCCTGTCCGGATGTCGCTCGAGGCATACTTGACAGAGACACTTCAGAAGGCGTGAGCGTAATATATACCTTTGCACGGTTTGTTCTATTGTAGGAGTGCTCGACCGAGGAAGGATGTGAACAATCATTTTCTTCGACAGTTTCTGTACGGCACTGTAGGTGACGGCGCATCCGGGAATAAATTCTACTGCTTTTATATGCCCCGTCCCGGGGTAGCTCTCGTACTGAGGGTCTTGCGGCTCTCGACTCAAACATAACTTCGAAGAATGACTCAGATGGTGTGCAAGTCCAAGGCCCACTGGAACAGGAATTTCAGAGGAGTAAATGAGGTGGTCATTACGAAGAGTTCATTCTCCCGCGCCGTAGCCTTGCAATTGTCATTGTTTATGTCACCATGATGTGACTGGGGCTCCTATGAGACTTCTGTGGTCGCCATCTTCTTTCTTTCGCGTAGAAATATCAGGAACGGTATGTAGATGTCGAACGAAACTAGCTGAAATTTGCGGCTACGCCTCGCCTACAGTTCCCATTCACTTTCGGGCTTGGGCGCCACCTTTAAGTTTTGGGGTATTAAGCCCTTATTTCAGAGCACCGGTGAGCAACGTTATCGTATCTAGCGTTGGCTCTATGACGAGAGGCTGGCATCTCCACCAGCCTTAGACAAAGCCAAAGCTTATGCAGCCCGCGCCTTTTCTACCTCCTTGGTCACACACGCATGCTTGGAGAATGTTTTGCGCGAGGTGAACTTTCGTCCACATATAACGCAGGCCGTCGAATTAGATCCAACGACCTTCGCGAGTGCTTCCGCCTCTCGCGATCGCTCCCTCCTAGCTGCACGAGTACGTTTCCGTGCAATTCGCTTCTTCTCGCGTTGCGCCCGGCTCGCTTTTGCTGCACCAGACTTGGCCTCCAAGAAGTTTTCCTGAGCCTTGCCGTTCAGAAGCTCTAAGGTAAATACAAATAGTGCCCTCTTGGCCATCTGCGAGGACGACGTCGAGAGCTTTGATGACAGCGCATGGAACGCCACCTTGACTAAGTGAGAATGGAATTCAGAAGAAAACTCCACCCAGGAAAGCTGCCCATCTTCACCACGGACTGCAGAGAGAGTCTCCGCTACCAACTTCTCCCGTTTCAGGTATAAGCCCTCACGGAAGAGTGCCAACAGCTCGAAACACGAGGTCGTTCTCCTCAACCGTCTGACTGGACAAAGCAATCGTCTGGTCAGCGGCCTTCATCGATCTCGAGGAAGAGGCATGGGAAGTGAGAATTGACATGTAGTCAGAAAGAGACACCGCAGGTTCATGCCGTTGAAACAAGTGCTCAGGCTTAACTTTCACCTCGTTCACGAATGTCCTGCTATAGAGATTGCCCATGAGCGTTGGAATAAAGTAATAAATTAATTGTAATCTGGTACTAAGCGCAAACAGGGCGCCTTGCAACGATCGCAATGCCTGCGTGACTCAATTTCTTTTCTCTTATTTATTTTTGTTAGAAAACTGGCTGTCTATCATTTCCTTCTCCGTTCCTCCCTCCGTCCTTGGTTCTCGCGCCCGTATAGAGCTCCTCACGTTTCGGCAGCGACAGCGACAACACTCTTTTATAGAAAAATGGCAACGAGCTCGATGCCTTCCTTGCCAGCCGTGTCTGGAACAGATCCATCTCGATGTATCCTAGATTCATTCCGGATAGCAATTGCAAAGCGAATGTCGGATGCGCTACCACCATTATCGCTTGAACAAGCATACACCGGTGTCGATTATGGGAAAAAAGGCGTTGATTTTACCGTGGCCCTGCCTCGATTTAGGCTGCCAGGCAAACTTGACGATCTTGCCCAAAAAGTTATTAACCAAGTGAGTAGTCTAGTCCTGAAGTAGTGCTGTGGACCGCTGTGGTTCATTTCTAATTTTGACAACGACTAAAGTCTCTTTCTTCCCTAGTTCCAACCTGACGAATGGGTCGCTTCCATAACACACGACAAGGCCTTCCTCCATTTCCAAGTGAACACACACAGCATGATCCGCGAGACCCTTACGCAAATTCACAGTGAAACCTACAAGACGACATCCGGCAAGCCAGAATATGGTTCCAATGAGTCAGGCAAAGGCAAACGTGTCATCATTGAATATTCGTCGCCCAATATTGCTAAATCGTTCCATGTCGGGCACCTTCGAAGTACAATCATAGGCGCTTTCCTGTCTAATTTGTATAAGGCATGCGGGTGGGATGTCATTTCAATGAATTATCTGGGCGATTGGGGTACTCAGGTACGCTTGACTACCCTTTGAAACCAATCAGGTCATTAATTTTACGCTCCTAGTTCGGCATGATTGCAACCGGTTTTGAAAAATATGGCTCACAAGAAGAGCTCGAACAGGATGCCATCAAACATCTATTTGACGTATACGTCAAAGTGAACCGAGATGCCGAAAATGACCCTAACGTCAAGGTCGAAGCGGCCAAATGGTTCAGGCGAATGGAGGACCGGGATGAGTCTGCGCTAAAAAATTGGCGTGTATGGCGAGAACTGAGTATACGCAAATATGAACAGGAGTATGACCGACTGAACGTCAAATTCGATCACTATATGGGCGAGAGTCAGGTCGGGCAGGAATGGATGGATAAAGCCATAAAGCGACTAGATGAAATGGGCCTGATTAGCGAAGTCGATGGTGCCAAACTTGTCGACTTGGAAAAATGGAAGATGGGAAAGGCCGTCATCCGAAAGAAAGGCAAGCCTATGTATCTCAGAGTGCTTTGTTATGTTCATATTATCTGCAGATGGAACATCGATATACCTCACCCGTGACATCGGAGGGGCCATTGAGCGGTACGAGAAGTACAAGTTTGACAAGATGATCTACGTGGTGTCCTCTCAACAAGACTTACATCTTTCCCAATTCTTCAAAGTCTTAGAGCTTATGGATTTCCCATGGGCAAGCTCGCTGCTGCACATCAACTATGGTCTCGTGCAGGGTATGAGTACGCGGAAGGGAACTGTTGTGTTCCTTGACCAAATCATCAAGGAGGCAGCGCAAGTTATGCACGACCAGATGCAGAAGAACGAAGAAAAATACAAAGCTGTCGAAGATCCTGAAACGACGAGCAGGGAAATAGGTATTACCGGTGTCAAAATCCAGGATATGGCAGCCAAACGGTTCGTACCCGTATGTTTGACCTGTTTACCCACTTCTCATGAAGAGTGAATTAGAATCAACAATTACACGTTCAACTGGGATCGCATGAAATCGTTCGAGGGTGACACTGGGCCTTATCTCCAGTATGCTCACGTCCGCCTTGCCTCCATCGGTCGTAAAAACCCTCACTTGCTGCCTTTACCACCTCCCTCCGATATCGACGTCACTACGCTGACAGAGTCCGCACAAGCGCGTGAGATCGTGTTCCTACTTGGGTCGTACCCGGACGTCGTGAAAACGGCACTTAAGACACACGAGCCGAGCGGCGTCGTGACATTCTCGTTCAGGTTGAGCCATGCTATCTCGAGTGCTTGGGAGACTGTAGTCGTCAAGGGAGAAGAGGACATTGTAAAGGCGAGGGCGAGGATGTGGATGTACGACTCGGCCAGGGAAGTGTTGGCAGCTGCTATGAGGTTGTTGAGTATCAGGCCCATAGAGCGGATGTGAGATAGATAGAATTTGTGAGAAGACAATAAGCATCTCAAAAATGGTGTGCAGAATGAAGAAACGCGAAAAGGTTGATTTTCACTTGAGTATCTTGGTCTCTCCTCAATCCAAGGTTTCGTCAACCATTCTGCTGCAAAACCTGTTAGACACAGGGTCTTATATTGGGTCTACTGAATAACAATGGTAAGTACAAACAATTGTGCTAAATTCTAATGACAAACACCCCAACGATACATGGAAGTTGTAAACTACATTATCTCAGCCCACATGGGCCGAGTCGAAAAGTACGACAATAAATACGTAATAACTGATGGGTATAAACGGTCCAGCAGTTGCAATGCGCGACCAAGCACGCCGCAAGAAAGGAAGTAGAGGCTAGCTCCATGGCAGAATAAAAAAGGAGAACACAAATCAATAAAGTTGAGACAGAAGAGGGAAGGAGTTGAACGGCCTAGATACCACCATAAGCATCATCAGGATTGTAAACGGTCTCTGGCCTTTTTGGAGCTTCATTTTCGGACCCTGCGTTGTTCTGAGGTCTAGCAACCTCCTCTTTTGCGCTAGACACGAGAGGGCTGGATTGGTACTTGGGCATCACGCTCTTTCGTTTGGACATGGGGGGACTGGACAACGTTGGACTGTAAAGCCCAGAGGAGCGTTTGTCGGGATTCCATTCTAGTGAATCTGGCGAAATCGGTGGCGCTGGCGGAACCCAGTAGCGCGACATCACCGTCGGTACAGGAGAGGGCGGAACAGGGAAATCCTGTAACTCTGGTGTTGGGACACGCAACACAGATTGTCCTGAGCCACGCGATTCTTGGATGGAGTGACTCAAGTGACCCAAACTCTCCTGGGGCTCGGGATCTTCAAAAGGTGACTTCGAGGGTACAGGGGGAGGATCGTCCGCCGTCGTGGTGGGGGACTGTGTATGGTCACTTTCATTGGTACCGACCGGGCTATGGCCACGCGAAACTTCACCATTGAGCTCCCCCACATATGCCTGGAATGGAGATAAGCTTGAACGACGAAGATCAACATAGCCATCTAGCCGAGGAGCTTGTTCGGGCTCCTGATTCTCGATATTCGCCGTATTAGGCCTTGAGGATTGACGACGCGGGAATGTGAAACCATTGGCAGCCCCTGGGTCATTTCCACTGGCAGGGCGAGAAATACGTTTCGCGGACGCTGGATGATTTAGCTGTCCCATTACAAGTGGCGTGGCTGTGGCAGGGGTATTAGAGTAGCTACCGGGAGGAAGGCCATACATTTCGCCAAACATCACTTCAGGTAAGTTGGCTGGTTTTCGCTCCATCATCGTCGGCGGACGTGGATCGTCACCTCGGGCGATAGTGTTCCCATGTACGGGAGGATCTGACAAGGGGCTAGCCGAATGGCGAAATTCGTCGGCGTTGAACCGATCAACTCCACGTCTCCGAGATCGTCGCTTGCGGGAAGGTATTAGGAAAATCTGTATGATCCTGAATAATTGTTTCTCACCATGAAGAAAACTAGGAGGCAAATGAAGGCAGCAAGCGCCAACAACCCAACTACGACTCCTCCGGCAACAGGCCCAGCTTTGGAGTGGGACACTTTGGAGGATGGAGTGGGCGCGGAAAAATTCGCGGAACTTGCACTAGAAACTTGCGTGACCGCAGTTACCACTTGATACGAGTTGGATGTGGACACAGGTGACGGAATCTATGTCGAGTATATGTAACCAGAAATATTTCTTAAGACGATTTTCATACCGAGGCTTTTGACATAGCAGACGTGGAGGAGGAAAGTCCTGGAAATGAGGGCGCGCTCGCTTGGGCGGACTTGCTGTTGCTAGTTGGTGGATTTGGTGTCGTGGTGACATCGGGGGTAGAAGACGGCATAAAAGGATCGATCAACGAAGTAACAGAAAGGTCTGCCGTTAGGATAGATGAAGGGATTGGGGACGGAGGTGGCATTGCCGGACCAAATGCTGGAAGGGCATTACCTTGCTCTGCGCGAACAATAATAACAATATTGATTTTGAACACGAGAGCAAGTCTACTTACTATTTCCTCTTGGTAGGCCATTTCCCCCACCCGGGCCACCTCCCCCACCCGGACCACCTCCCTCATCTTCATGCCCGCCTCGGTAGAGAAGTGAACGAAAGCGCGGGTGCAAGACCTGGAACGGTGATGAATCAAAGGCACCGTGGGCGACGCGACGGTGTATATGGGTGTTCAGAGTCATTCTATACACGAAAAACAAGACAAAGGAGTGTGGAGAAAAGAAAGTGACGGTGATGGGAAGACAGTAACCACTTGGTGGTCGCTGTCCTTGTCAAAAGTCACATCAGGTGCGTCAGGCACGGGTCGCCACTCAAGATATTAATTTGTGCCTAAATCATTACATCATTAATATTACACTAAGCGCTGTAACCTGTAAGAGTACTCGGGCTTGCTTTCTGAGTAACTTGAACTAGGAGGGAATACGGAGTAGCATAGTTGGACGAGTCAGATGCCGTCATTGTCTGAGAACCACTGGAAGTATCGTTAGTACTCTCTGTAGCTATACTTGCAGCAACCGAGTCAGGATCAACAGAGGACGTCCGTATGCTACTTGGCGAAACAGTACCGTCACTAGGAGTGACTGATGGTGTGCCAGAGGATATAGTTGAAGGTAATGCCACTTCCACGTCGAATGTCCCTGTCCCGGACGACTGAGTCGCGGAGATGACCGACGTTGACTCTGGAGCACCAGTCTCGGCTACAGATGTTGTCGACATTTCAGCTGTAGAAGCCACAGACGACGAGTCGGTCGGTGTCACTGTCTCAGTAACCGTAACTGTCGTTGCAGAAGGTTGGGCCATCGTTTCCGACGACGGTAGAAGCGCGTTAATCGCCACGGGCATCTTCGGCACGAATACAAGTTCCACGCTCTGCATCACATCTCTGGTCATCATTTGAGCATTTTCGTCGTCCGTGAGATCACCCTCATTGGCGTCACTCCCATCCGTATTGGTCGAAGGATCCATCTCTGCCAACGTTCTATTGTTTTCGCCAGCGTAATGTGTAGGTTGGAGAGAGCCTGACGCTTTATCGTAATAAAAAAGTTGGCTTTTATGCTCAGTGGTATCAGAACTGCAAGATTCCATAGACATCTGTTTAGGCGTCAGCGGATTAGGGTCAAAGGTGGCGCAGTACTGCTCGAGAGCTGCGTTCTTAGGATTGAAGGTTTCCAACTGCAGCTGTACGGGCATTTTACCCTCAGATCCTGCCGGTGACGTAGTCCCTAAATCGACTAAGTATAACGTCGTAGAATTATTTCCAGAGGCGTTGAGCACGTAGCCACCGTCAGTCTGTTGCATAAGTAGGGAAGCAAAATTTGTGCCGTTCCTCTATTTCCCCGAATCAGGACTATCCGTATAAAACAACGATAGTCTTACCCTTATTTCAATAACCCCGGGTGCACCCTCTTGAGCTCGTTTATTCATCTTCACATCGAGTTTGGATGGACGACGAGTGTGTTCTAGGAAGTGCCTCTCACGGATGTCCACATGCGATGGTCCATTGTTGTATACGATCACCTTGTCATGGTGGCGATAATCATGGTCGTGATGATGACGCCCAAACACTAAAATATCATCTCCGAGAACCGCTTTTAGCAGACCATCTGTCGTCCGGAAAACAGGACCGAGGGTGCCGTCAACTATACTCGTTATTGGCGAGTCGCGTGCCTGAAAAATCTCCTGCCCACGCGCCTGCTTGTCATTAATTTGCGCTGATATACCGTCGACGCCCACCCCATGGAAGCTACGAGCCCCGGAGAAAGAACCGTCAGTTGAGAAAACCTGCGGATCCTACAATGGAGTGGGGGGTGATAACTTCTCGAACAATAAATACGTACGGTGCCACGCGAGTCCGCAAGAAACGCGCGCTCCTTGTGCCGTTCAAATGACTTTTTTGATGGGGAGGAGCTGTGCTCGTCCTCTGAAGAGTGGTGTTTACTTTCGGGAGGTGCTATGATGGGGCGCCGTTGACGATGGAGATCTCCGAGAACCGTATGATGGTTGGAATGAGGAGAACGAACGACCATGGCAGCAGCGGGCAGGGGGAGGGCGACAAGCGAGAGCATACATTGCGCAGCAAGTACAGCGAACTGAGGATCGAGGGCGACCATTTTTATGCGAGCGAGTGTAAGAATAAACTGTGCAAGTGTGAAATGTAACGAGACCAGTCGTTGAGAGAAAGCTTAAGAGGATCACCAGGATCGGGGGGGGGAAGAAAGAGAAGTTGGGTCGCTATATGCGCGTGGCGGGTACTTATACCATGACTGACTGTTATGGCGAGTTTGTTCAGTTTTCGATCGAAATGAGCGTCATACATTACAACCAGCTGCTTAATTGGTCCTTTGCAGTTGCAGCTGAGAGGTCCGGCTCGCAAGGTGCCGGCATCAGCCACCAGCGTGGGGGGGGCGTTTCTATATCTGAATCTAGTCTCTGGTAGCGACCTGGTAGACCACCTCGCTAATACGGGGAAGAACTGACATTGGCATGCGTCGCACCGAACAACCCCCAGACGTATTCGTTCCGCGGCTGGCGTCCATGTAGTGGTTTTGGTACCACCGCCTTCCCAAAGCACAGCCCAAAGATAATATGGCAGGCTCAACAGGATAGCCCTTCGAGAGATGTTATGGTAATGTCACGTTATTTTTGAGGACCCGGCTAGCACACTTATATAGCCGGTATACTTTGCTAGCTCCGTTCATGTTGGGGCTGAAGCTGACGAGAAGCTTGATAAGGGGCGGGGGCGACCGTGTCGAGACACGCATGAAAAGCAGTATTGCGGTAAGGTTTAATCTACGGTTTACGCTCAATTTACCGAGTGCTCGGTCTGCAGGATTTGCAAGCAGCGTTTCGCGATACAAATTCACCCTTCCATATTCCTCCTGGTAGTAGGGGGCCTGCTACACCGGAGGAAGTGCCTCAAAATTCGACATTGGTTGATCAGCACAACCAATTCGAAGAACTCCGGAAAGCACGTGAGGTGATGCTGCAGAAGGGGTTTGACCCTCATTCGTTCTGGGAACAGAAGGTCGTCTGGGGGGACCTTGATTCTTTCCAGTACGTTGTCGTTTATGTTACTCGCAGGATGTTGCCCTTATGGTTTTAGGCACGTTAACAATGTTAAATACGGTAATGTTGTTAGTCGGCGCCTAGTTATGTCATGGACTGATCTGTGTGTGATGTATTGTAGTCCAATTCTTCGAGTCGGTGTGTAATGCTTACCATCTTCATGCTGGCTCCTGAGCGATTTGTTCTCCAGAGTCGTATAAAATGGTTAATGTCCCTAGGCGAGGAACTTGGGGGCCCTCAAAAAGCACAGGATATGATCAAAGGAAAGGGGATTTCTTTCGTCCTCAAATCTATAGCAGTTCAATTTCGTAGGCCAGTCACATTTCCTGATACCGTCAGTAAGATTTTTTTGGGGAAAAGAAACCACGCTAACGCTTCCTTAGTTGTTAATTGGTTTTAAGCCAGAAATATCCACAACTGATGATCCAACATTACTACCAGTCACAGCCGGGGCATATTCGCTGATTCAGCAAGCGTTTGTTGCTTATTCAAATGAAATGGTTGTGTGGTATAGTCATGACGAGCATAGGAAATGCGATCCTGGTGATAGGATCAGAGACATTGTCAGGAGTAGAGTTAAAACTAGCTAGCATGGAAGGTGCCTACCCTTATCTTCTAAAATCCGTGGTATTAGGCATATTAATGCAATGTGGTCGAGAGTTGTTCGCATCCTTGATAAGATCGATTTCATCTCAAGCTCTCAAGACTGATATATGTCAAGCATAATCAAGGTCTCTGTTGTTTCCCCTGATACTCGTTCGGAACGCCGTTTCGATCTACATATCACGGTAGAACAACTTAAGGTATAGAAATACAATGAGTGGGTCCATAGCGATGCTCATGTTGCCGATAGAACAAACTCGAGCCAGTAACAGGCATTCCAGCGGGAAATCAGGCTATCACGCTCTTCGACTCTGAAAATGCTTCAAGCGCAACGGCTGTTTTAAACGACGATACAAAACAATTGGGGTTCTACGGATTAAGAGATTGGCAAGTGCTCAAGGTGTGTTTTCGTATAATGCATTGGATACAATGTCCCGAGGATGTTGTCAGGTTGAAGACAGTAATCCGTCTGCCTCCTTTACCGGCCAACTAGGCGATGTATCTCTGGTGGAAAAATTCGAACTGAGCGAGGCGGAATATGCGAAACGAACAGGTGTGAAATAACCCCTCACAAAACTGCATCACTCTGAATGGTATCATCGATTTAAGACTCTGTTCTAGCGTATAAGCGGCTCCACAAAGTGGGAAGATTTGCACCTCAAGATAAAGCCGGGAATACAAAGCTTAACGTGTCAGACGACATAGTAGTGGGAGCACGTTGCGAAGTTGAGACAATAGAAGAAGGCTTGCATAAGCGAGGTACAGTGAGATATGTTGGAGAGACGAAATTTGCAAAAGGAGCGTGGGTCGGCGTCGAGTACGATGAACCAATGGGCAAGAACAACGGATCGTGGGTGCTGCTGCATTGTATTGGATTCTTCCATCTCACAAAGCTACAGCGTTCAGGGGGAGAAGTACTTCACTTGCAGGCCAAACTACGGCGTCTTTGTCCGACAAGACAAGATCAGAGTTGGGGATTTCCCGGTCGAGGAGCTGGATCTGGAGGACGAGGAAATGTAAAATTGTACATAGGCATTTCAGTAGAAACCAGGAGAATCGCCCAGAACGGCGGTTGCTTTGGCTTGTTTGGCTCCACGCGTGCGTGCAAGGACGCGCGTCCCCGCCTCGATTTCATATTTTACAGCAACCACCTCAGCTCTTTGCCACTAACACAATGGCAGATCCTAGTGGTGCCCCCCCCCAGCCTGGCCCAAATGACACATCCACCGCCATTTTGAGGCCCAAGAAATCGTACGTCCCACCACTTTTGTCTTCGTATGGTATCTCGTAAGAGTCGATGTCTTGACAGACCAAATCGCCTTATCGTTGACGAGGCATCTGCGGATGATAACTCAGGTTAGTCCCGCCCACATCCAAGAGGTTTGTCTTTACTAATTCATCTTAGTCGCAACACTGAATCCCGCGACGATGGAGACACTGTCGCTCTTCAGGGGTGACACAATTATCGTTAGGTAAATGACATTGCGTTCACACTGTTGGAAGTATTAAATGGCGCTTACAGGGGGAAGAAGCGACGTGACACTGTCCTCATCTGCTTGAGTTCTGATGATGTCGAAGAGGGCCGCATACAAATGAACAAAGTCGCACGAAACAACTTGCGAGTGAAGCTCGGCGACCTTGTCACCGTGCATCAATGCTTGGATATCAAGTATGGAAAGAGGGTACATATATTGCCGTTTGATGACTCGATTGAGGGTTTGAGTGGCAACATTTTTGATGTTTATCTGAAGCCCTACTTCCTTGAAGGCATGTAGATTGTTATAACTCATCAGACCTCTCCTAACGTCACTCCAGCATACCGACCAGTTCGCAAGGGCGATACATTCCTTGTCCGTGGAGGCATGCGGACAGTAGAATTCAAGGTCATCGAGACGGATCCTGCGGAATTCTGCATAGTCGCCCAAGATACCGTTATCCATACTGGTAGGTCGCGATGAGTGATATGGTCGCTACTTGATGCTTACCCTATCATATAGAGGGCGACCCTGTCAAGAGAGAGGATGAAGAATCAAACTTGGCCGAGGTTGGTTACGACGACATTGGCGGGTGTCGTAAGCAGATGGCACAGATACGTGAACTCGTTGAGCTACCACTTCGACACCCACAACTATTCAAATCCATCGGTATCAAGCCTCCACGCGGTATCCTTATGTATGGCCCTCCCGGTACCGGTAAGACACTAATGGCTCGTGCGGTTGCAAATGAGACTGGCGCATTCTTCTTCCTCATCAACGGTCCTGAAATCATGAGTAAGATGGCAGGAGAGAGTGAAAGCAATTTACGGAAGGCATTCGAAGAAGCGGAAAAGAATTCACCTGCCATCATTTTCATCGACGAAATCGATTCGATTGCTCCCAAGCGCGAAAAGGTGCGTTAGTAGTTGGACTAGTGTATAACAGCTACTGAAACTAAAATGACAGACAAATGGAGAGGTCGAACGCCGTGTTGTTTCGCAGTTGTTGACTTTAATGGACGGGCTGAAAGCTCGTTCCAATGTTGTGGTTATGGCCGCGACCAACCGGCCAAATTCCATTGATCCCGCCCTCAGGCGGTTCGGTCGATTTGATCGAGAAATTGACATTGGCATCCCTGACCCAACCGGTCGTCTCGAAATCCTTCGCATCCATACTAAGAATATGAAGTTGGCCGACGATGTTGATCTCGAACAGGTACTTGTCTTAAAATAACTTCTGTTTCTCGACCCCAATTAGATGAATCTAGATTGCTGCTGATACCCACGGATACGTTGGTTCGGATATTGCGTCATTATGCTCTGAAGCCGCTATGCAACAAATTCGAGAGAAGATGGATTTGATCGACCTTGATGAAGATACCATCGATGCTGAGGTCCTTGATTCACTTGGTGTTACCATGGACAACTTCCGTTTTGCTCTCGGCACTTCAAACCCCTCAGCTCTTCGCGAGACGGTGGTGGAAGTCCCGACTGTTACATGGGACGACATTGGTGGTCTCGACAAGGTCAAGCTGGAGCTCCAGGAAACGGTTCAATATCCTGTCGACCATCCGGAGAAGTTCCTCAAGTATGGCATGTCACCGTCAAAGGGTGTCTTGTTCTATGGCCCTCCTGGTACGGGTAAGACGTTGCTCGCAAAGGCAATAGCCAACGAGTGCAATGCCAACTTTATCAGTATTAAGGTTGGTCTCCCTTATCATCATTTTCGAAGAAGCTCATAATCCATGTAGGGTCCCGAACTGCTAACCATGTGGTTCGGTGAATCAGAGGCTAACGTTCGAGATGTGTTCGACAAAGCCCGCGCCGCAGCACCTTGCGTCATGTTCTTCGATGAGTTGGATTCAATCGCAAAAGCTCGTGGATCGGCGGCTGGCGATGGCGGTGGTGCTGGCGACCGTGTTCTGAACCAGATTTTGACGGAAATGGATGGCATGAACACAAAGAAGAACGTCTTCATCATTGGGGCAACCAACCGGCCGGACCAGATTGACCCTGCTCTGCTCCGTCCTGGTCGCCTTGACCAACTGATTTACATCCCTCTCCCTGATGAACCATCGCGCATTTCGATTCTCAAGGCTGCTTTGAAGAAGTCGCCCATTGCACCCGAGGTCGATATTACATATCTTGCAAAGATGACACCTGGATTCTCTGGTGCTGATTTGACAGAGATCTGTCAACGTGCTGCCAAGTTGGCCATACGGGAGTCGATTGAGGCAGACATTCGTCAGGCTCGTGAGCGGAAAGATAGGGAAGCAGCTGCTGGGCCAGATACGAAAATGGAGGAGGACGTAGAGGAAGACCCAGTTCCCATGATTACGAGGTATGTGATGTATTGAGTTTGTAAACAATTGCCTCTCACACCAAACTGTTACCAGGGAACACTTCGAGGAATCTATGAAGTACGCCCGGAGGTCAGTGTCAGACCAGGACATCAGACGCTACGAGATGTTTTCACAGGTATGTGTCTAAATCGAAATGGCACTTTTGAGGTGACTAATGGTCTTGGCAATAGAACCTCCAGCAATCACGGGGCTTCGGTTCCAACTTCAGATTCCCGGAAGGTGGACCATCGACCGCGCCCGCGGGGACAACAGGCAATGCTGGGTTCTCAGAAGACCTGGGGGAGGACGACTTGTATGCTTAGTCGAGACATAAAGACATTTTGATTCAAGACTTCTTTCCACGTATCGCCCATGCTACATTAGCCACCTGTCATTTCGATAGCTTCCTTTCTGCATGTATACAAGGATAACGACAGTAGAGCGATAATTCTGCAATAGGCAGGTCGCAACACAGTTACGAGAGCTCGGCAGAGCCCGACTAATCCATTCTTATCTCGTCCCACGTGTGGACGCCCATTCTTCACGACTTATAATCGGTCCCCCCCTTCCACTCTTTCCCTGACTGCCATGGCGAGCACAACACAGGCAACCTATTTGAAGCCTCCAACAGACTCTTTCCAGCCCGCAAAGTTGCCCAGGAGCTTATCAGCCTCTTCCCTCAAGAACAGTCTATCCAAGCTTGCCGTCGCACCTCTGAACGTGACTAAGCCCGTTGCGGCGCTCCATGCGAACGTCAAGTGTGTATTTTTGATGATCAGGGTACCCTACTGTTCAATTCGTGCGCATATAGCTTCGTTCCGGCCAAGATTCCTAGGAAGCGGAGGCTGCAGATGTTGGCCGTGGCAGTATGGTCTGTTATGATTGTGAATTCATCGGTAGCTTTTCTACTCCTTTGGTACGTCGTGATTTCTGGTCTTCCATGTGTAGAATGGAGTGGAGTATGACGGATAGCTGACACTGGTTCCTAGCTCCATCCCCCCGCTATGGCCATTACTCGCCGTCTATCTCATATGGGCAATATGTATCGACAAGGCTCCCGAGCGTGGCGGCAGAACGAGCAGATGGTTCCGGTCCTCTGTCTTCTGGAGATACTTCGCGAACTACTACCCCGCGTCGTAAGTTTCTCTAAAAGTCCATTTGTCTTACGTCTATAAAAACATACAGTTTCCTAAAAGTGAGGCTATTAACTTTGTTATCCTTGTCTGGAGGTAGATGAACATATGCGCGTATGCAGGAAGCGGACTTGCCACCAGACAGACCATATGTGTTTGGCTATCATCCACACGGTACGGTTACCTCATCCATGGATGTCTTTATGTAACAAATGTTTATTTCAAAGCCAGGTATTATCGGGATGTGGGTTGATTGCTACGGAGATCTTCAGTGTTAATAATTTGATAAAACTAGGGGCGCTCTAGCCACATTCGCAACTGAAGGCACGGTCTGATCTATCTAGTTCAAATTCTTTTCTTACAAGTTGATTACAGCAACTGGTTTTTCGGAAGCCTTCCCTGGCATCAAGCCACACTTGCTCACGTTGACGACCAATTTTAAAACACCATTTTATCGTGATATTCTGATGGCGCTTGGGATATGTAGTGTAAGTAAAGAATCATGTTCCAACATACTCAAAGCCGGTCCCGGCTCGGCCATCACCATTGTCGTTGGTGGTGCAGCTGAAAGTCTGAGCGCGCACCCCGGAACTGCAGATCTAACACTGAGGAAAAGGTACATGTTGAGACCGGGTAGACATACACATCTTATCTAAATTCTTTTAGGCTGGGATTTATAAAACTGGCTATACAAAATGGGTGAGTAGGGTGTTATTTGTTGATGACCGAATTGAATACGGGATATCCTATAGAGCTGATCTCGTCCCTGTCTTCTCCTTTGGTGAGAACGATGTGAGTAAGAATCGATTGGTAGCAACCGCTTGCTGACGATAGTATGTAGATATATCAGCAGATGGCCAATGAGAAGGGAACAACGATATACGCACTACAACGAAAATTCCAAACAATCTTCGGTTTCACACTACCCTTATTCCACGGTCGAGGATTGCTAAACTGTGCGTTTTGCGTTTTTCATTGCTTTCTTTTTTCCGACTTTAACTGTAGATAACCTTGGACTTATGCCATATCGTCGAAGGATCGTTGCAGTTAGTGAGTATTTGTGTTATATACGTTAGCTAGACTAAATCATTTATCAGTTGGTGCGCCGATACATGTCGAAAAGTGCGAAAAACCGAGCATGGAGGAAGTGAAAAGAGTGCAAGAAAAATACATCGTAGAGCTTACTCGGTGCGAACCCTCGCGTTGTCACAATATCTCCAAGTTATTTACGTAATTTGAAGTATTTGGAACACCTACAAAGACGAGTTTGCGAAAGCCAGACTACGCGAACTCAATATCATTGAGTGAAACCAACCTGCATGAAAGTTTACTTCGCTTTCGTGCATAATTGTCTTTCGTTTATTGGCTCGTATGACACCCAAAGACTATGTCATCTGATCAGAATGTCCTCATCCTTTTCCATTGTATTGCCAGCGCTCTTTACATTTATGTCTTTTATTCGACAATCATTGCACCAGAATTTGGAAACCATTACATTACGTCTGCCCTCCAAGTTGAACGCCGATATTGGACATCGTCCCAACACCACCTTGATATTCTACGACGATAATATAACAATTGAAACAGAACTGACTACGTCCCCCAAAGACAGACTCGCGTTGAGTGCAGAGCTGTGGCTGGGACAGAGTGAGGCATCTCAAGAATAGGCCATGAATTGACTGGTTTTTTTTTTGAGTCGACACGGAGTTTATTTAGTGTACCGTGTACGTAGAAAAAAAGACAGGACCATACTGCTCTTGGTGTAGTGTTGATGCGGGAAAGGGAAGTACTCAAGGGGGAGACAAATCTTAGCAACTAGGAGAGGGGGATGAGGAGGAGTCCACAATTGAAAGGTTTACCAGGCTGCACCACAAAGGAACAGAATGGGATGGGAGGTGGGCTATTGGTGTGGTCACTATGGACCTTGGTTATGTGAGACTTCTGGAACTTGTCCAGGTTGTACAAATTGAAGTGGGCTTTGAAGAAGGGGCAGCAGTGATCCACTGCTGCATCCTCCCTGCAACAGTTGATATATCAGGTGCAAAGGAGGGTGGGGTCCATCAGGAAAGACAAAGTTTGTTAGCTTTATGTAGTTATATCTAAATTCATATAACATTTAATTCTGCAGATGTTTCAGCCCTACATCTGCTATCTGAAATACCCAGTTTCATTGCTGTAGAATTATATCAGAAACTTGTGAAATCATCATTTCTCTGCATTTTGTCATCCTTTTCTACTGGCATGAAATTCTGTTGCTATTTTCAGTTATCATGAAATCACCCTTTGCCTGTGGCGATCATTACATCTATTGTTACATTTACTTTCTCACTTCATCATCTAGCAGCCCTCACCCATATTGATACCATTGTAAGGGCCATGATGGTTACTAACATTGCCTGCAAAAATATTCGGAACATCACCAACGGAGCACATAGTGCTTGGATTATCCTGGCCTGGAAAAATTTAGTAAGTATTATACTACAATGAATGACATGCATATATGTCTGGCTGCAGAACGTACCTGGGCAAGATACCCAAGGTCCAGCTTCAGTAATATGTACTTCACCGGAAGGATGGTGGTATCCCAAGAAAATCGCTGGAAAAAGCAATTATTGTCTATTATCTCAGAATGAACTTAAGTGGCTCGTACAAGGCACGATTGGAACGAGATCTTTCCTGCGTCAAAGCTCGCGTTCAGTACATTTTGAAGTACTAATCCACTCACATGTTGTTGATATGCGTCAGGTTCAAGTGACTGTCGACGTAGTCAGCAAACGCTTGATTTCCGACCTATATGCTGGATAACTACATTTTAGTTACACTTGTCCAACCACGCTTACCCTGGGCATCCCATAACCGAAAGTGCTGACGGTGACTCCGACCGGAAGGTGAAGAGGCAAGTATACACTATCGAGCAGAGCGATAGCAGCACCTGCAGTATGATATTAGAGGACCTGGAAAGAGTGGTTGGAGATGGGCTTGGACGAACCGAGAGAATGACCAACAACTGCAACTTTTGACGCGCTGTTAACTAAAAGGGCTGTTTTTACAGCTGATAGGACATCAGTTGCAGTCCTAATGACAAATTTATCCTCATCAGTCACAGATATCTATGGTCAAATTGGGGAACGTCGAACTTGGCCTGTTCACCGGCAAAACCACTATGAACCCGGACAGCCGAAGGGACTCCAGGGAACAAGGTAGAATTCAGACGCTCCCGCGCCACATCGAGATCTGTTGCAATTGCCTCACTAAAAGCAGGTGGTCAGTAAATGAAAATGAAGGGGTTGATATAATAAATCGCTATTAACCCACATTTGCGAAGGATCAGTACCTTGGTGGCCCACAATAACTGATTCCAACAAGGGGGAGTATCCAACATACCCTGTTCCATTAATGTAAGAAATAACTTGCAAAAAAAGAAAAGAAATCGGACAAAATTGGACACTTGAACCGTCTCCACCAGAGGCGTAAGGGATAAAGCCAAGGTTACCATCACAACTCTCTTTCGAGGGACAAAACAAATGTCAGCGCGTAAATACTTTAACACTAAATGTAATATGCCCACCTCCACAAGACCACGAAATCGTCGTATTGGGTTGGCAGTATGCGGCACTAGCGAAATATGTGTACGGCGTGAATGCAGCGATCTGCTCGGAGGAGAGGGGAGTGATGTTCTGCGTTAGGTCGACCGGAGCGGCTTGAACAGACGAAACGCCGGCAAGTACAGCGAAAACTAGAGACAAGAGATGCGTAGTAAGAGTCATCAGTGTCGGGTCGGTGCACAGCTTCGGCGCCCCTAGAACCCCAGATCAAGCGTGGTTATATGCCAGAACATGCCACCTTTCGGAATGCGAGCAAAAGTTCGGCGATATATCAGCGCTTGTTCGTTTGTCCTGTCGAAGAAGCCGGCGCATATTACGTACGGTCGTGTCGTGAACAATACGATAAAGTAGGCAGACTCGGTAATGACGTGCGTCTACCAAGGTAACGGCAAGCATTGAGGATAAAAGCACGGACACGAACAGAAATCTGAACCGTTATATCGGACTGTACCGTTTTGATCTATTTAATTTCGTGTAATCCGTTCAAATAGAACATTGATGTTACTACATGTTCATATTCATCCGGGCACTCCCTTTGCGGTTAGCCCAACAAGTGACATATGTTACGTACGATAAAACGCCACACCCCCACACCACTGTTCAAGGCGGAGATAGTAAACATTCCCTGGGACGACCCAGCAATAGACTGTTCATTACGGTGTGGCGCAGCTGTACTCAAAGACCAAAATGTTGTTATAGTATCTTATTATGGCTATCTGGTTCCAAACACTTTGGCTGTGCATGGGGCTTGTGCAAGAGCTTGCCAGATACCACTTGCTGAGTATGCCACTGGCAAGCATGACAGCTCACATATTGCTGTCAACAATGTTGAAAGGTGTTAAAAGGGATAGCCAAGATGAAGTAAGGCCCTCTGATGGCAAGAGTCACATTCCATTTGTGGTGGTTGAATCACCATGCCTCTTGATCTCTTACCCCCACCTTCCCCTTTCACTCAACTCACTCCATGTACCCAGAAAGAGACCATCATGCTGCCCTGCCTTACACTCCAGCATGCCTGTGAGCAAAACACCCTCTGAGCACTCCTGCCATGGGGAGAGAGGTGCTCAGTCACCCAGATACAACCCCATCTCATGCCCACCAAGCTGCATGGCCTCAGAATCACCAGCTGAATCAGATAATGTTA
>JNHY02000117.1:0-41213 GCA_001691755.2 Amanita polypyramis BW_CC | reverse complement strand
CCCCCCCCCAATGCATTGTAAATACAAAAAGGTAGCATAAACCCCTTGAGGAGCAGGACAGGGAAAAACAGTGGGTGCATAACTAAGCCATACCTCCCAAACTAGACCTGCCTCTTTGTAACTCCACAGAGTGGGTGTGCTAAAGTTGAAAAGGCTGTTAAACCAGCACTGGATCTGAGATGTAAAGGGCTTCAAAGAATCCAAAAGCATAGAATGATGAAAAAAAGGAAATATGGAGCTAAGCCTTCCCTTTGCCTTTGGAAGGCTTGAAAGGTTTGCTCTGTGCCTTAGAAGCCTGGGCTTCTTGGACATGATAGAGGTGGGCCTTCTGCAACTCAGTGAGGTCCTTGGGGTTGAAACAATGGGTGAAGAAGGGGCACTCATGTGATGCAGTCAAGTGAGACCCCTGACAGTTTATGCAACTCACAGGTGGAGGGGAGTCTTGAGGGGTTCCAAGGGTGTGCAATGCTGTAAGATGGGGTCCAGTGCAAAGTCCACACCAGGGCTTGCAGGAATGGTATACATGGGTTGAATGACCCCAGCAGCTGCAAGTTGTGCAAAAGGGAGCAGCTCTGTTGACAAGCCAAGCTTGGGTGCATCAGACAGTCCTGAAGAAATTAACCATTGAGCACAGCAGGGAGCAGGCAGTTGAGGAGGCATGTGAATCACTGACCTCACAAAAAACTAGGGCTGAGAGTCCCAGAGCTTGTTCCAGGCCATGAATGAAATGAGGGGGCATGATGAAGTTGACAGATTGCCAATGGGGGTTGGATCTAAGAGCATCCAATAGATCCTGCTCCAATACCAGAGATCCATCAGACTGAATGGTGGGTACATGGGGAAACTTGATTGAAGCTGAGGTGGCCCAGTTGACCACTGTGGATCCTGGCACATGGAACTGATCAAGGGCACCCTGAAGGTGAACCAGATCTTTGGGAGAGAGGGGCTCAGCATAGCACAAGAGCCAGTCCCCTCACAGGGTAACTGTGTGAGATAAGCATGGCCTCTCACCTAGCAGGGCAGAGGCCACAAATGACTTGAGGGCAGCAGCAGCAGGAGTGGATGCAGGACCAGAGGGTCAGAGCAACACTACATTCAACTTGGTTCCCTGCTTCATGCAGGCCTTGCAGAGGCAAGCCAACTTCAAGGGCAAGGGAGGCTGGGGGGCAGGGGAGGCCACAACAGCTGCAAAGGATGGCTTGTTGCAGGAAGGGGGAGCCAGAGGGGCCCTGGACAGCAAGTCAGCAGAGGGCCCTGGCATCTGAGGGGCACACAGGGGCAGAGGGGCAGGAAGAGTTGAAGCACCTGGGGTAGGACCCCAGGCACTGGGACCCACAAGGCAGATACCCATGGGAGGATCAGGGCCAGTGCCCCCATAATGCTTGGGGACAGAGGGGACATGCAGCAGAACATGGTCCATGGAGGTGACCAGTTTGGCCAGCTCCGGGAGGAAGAGCAACGAAAGGTGGCCCAACAGCTGTTCGAGGGCTGGGGCAGCAAAGCCAAAAGAGGAACCCTCAGTTTCAGAGAGCAAGGACCGAAGATGGGTCACTTGCAACTCAATGGTTAGCAAGTTGTCGCTAGTCGAGGAAGGCTGCCTCCGAGGACGGGCAAAAGCCTTCGGGCAACAGCCACCAGGAGAGAGAGAGGTAGGGAGGGGGAGGGGAAGCTGCTCCTCCCAATCCTGTTCGATTTCAATATCAGAGCCAGGCTCTGACTGCGGCGCGCTGCAAGGCTTCTGGGACGGAGGGGCGACAGCTTCCCCAAAGGCACGACTGGACTCCGTCCTGGGTCTCTTGTCGCGCACAGGAGGGGGAAAGTTGCCAGGGGGACCACCAGAGTGAGAAGACGTTGAGGAAGGGCGATGATGGTGGTATGAGATCAAGAAGCGATGTGGGACGAACCACTTCGAAATCGGTATCCTTGACCTGGACCGTATCGGCTTCCGTCGCTAGACGTTTCATTCTGCTTGCTCTTATGCCGACGCAAATCTCGGAACCAGGCGTCGAGAATGCGCCCTGGAGGATGTCGTAGCGCTGGGATTCAAGACCCATTGCAGACGCTTTTGCATGGCATTCCTCCCCACCTGTCCAGCCGACGTCTTCCACATCCTCTCTCCGCCCTTACCCTCCCTTCCGGTTTTACATTAGTAAATCGGTGGCACAAGTTTTACAAAACCGCCGTCGAACGATGATGCACTAGGAGATTTCCTGAACCATGAACCAATGTCGTATGTATAGGACATTGTTGTGCATACTCGAAGAACGGTGGAGATGCATAGTCGATTCAGTGGAGGGGATGTAGAGCAATATTCAATGATCCGCTAAGTACTAGAGTAGTGAATGACAAAAACAACGGTCAATATTTTTGGTCGTGAACGAGGGCGTTCTCAACCTGTATAATATACAAGTGTTTAGCTATGGAGGGCGTGTAAGAGCTTTAGACGTACCAAATTCCTCAAAAGACTTAGAATAAGTAAGACGTTTTCCGAACTGGCGCCCAAACTGATTTACTCCGTAAGAGATACCTGCGAGGAGGCTCCCGGTGCACCATCCTTGTAAACGAAGAAGGCCCACTCCTCGCCTGACGTGATACAACCTCGCAAAACAGGCGGCCTAAATTAATCCAGGTCAGGCGAGTCGAATACTAGTGGGGAAATGATCAAACCTGTGTTGCTTGCAGTATAATGCCACTGTCATTGCCGCCTGTGGGACTGCAGCTGGTAGGTTGTATTTTAGAGTATAAAGCCTAGAGAGTTGTAAGCAGCTACCAGAGGGAGTAGATATGAAGACCTTACAGGAGTACTCTGGGGGGACACTGGCCAGTAGAAAATCAACGACTCCGCTGAATGAACCAGGCCCTGAAGTTGTTTCGAAGGTTGTCTTGGACATAGGAAACTCCGAGATAATGTTGACCTCGCTTATTTCATTTTGCGTTGTCGAAGCGAGGCGCAGTAAGATCATGTCGGTCAATAGTGGCACCCGGCCTCAGTGTTGAAGTGAGAACGCATGAGATGGTATGAACATTGGTGGCTGACAACGGCTTACTACGATAGAGACATGGTTGCGGACCAATTTGATGAGTTCTACGGTGGCATCGAAAGATAAAAAGCTGGGAGATCGGCTTTCCCAATAGCTTCGATTTCCTCCCTCATATCCTCGGATAGAAAGAGCGTATATGAGCTGCAACAAGAGTAAATGGGTTGGCTTTCAAAAACAGCTGAAGGGCAATTTGTATAAGTAACGGCAAGTATCAGGAGTTGGGAATACAGACGCGAACTAGTCCCAATTTTGCACGTAGCTCATCAAGGGCGGGGACGGGGGTAGATCTTCGTCATGTTCATCAAGCATTGACTGGTGGTTTCCAGAGCAGTAACCAGAACGATTGTGTCTTCTTGTGTTAGGCCGGACGTGGTGATAGTTTTGATGCAGTAAGAATGATTGAACCTTCGCGTGTTCGTCTCAGAGTGAGATTCTCAGTAATAGTAACAAGAGATAAAAGAAGTAATATACTTCAACTCTGAGTCCCCCCAAATTGTCGGCATCCATGTTGCCGTCATAGCTTCAGAAGAAGAGGCAAAATACCCACTTCCACTCTATGCGCCACCACATCGTTTAAATAGCCTTTCAAGTGACCTGGCGCAAACACTATTGCACCTAAAACCTATCATTACCTGCCGCGACCAAGAGAACATCCACTTACATTTCATTCAAGCCACTCGTTTCTGAGCTCCTAACAGCCACCCTTATAGGTATTAATATATTTCGCATTTTCACTGTAATCCAATGAAGTTCGTCCCGTCCTCACATACAAAAATACACATATCCAGACGTGTACTGTGACAGAGGAAGTTTGTGTTGTGTTTCCTTTGATCTATTCAGGACTGGATTTCGCGATGCCGCCCCACTACACGACCGGAACGCAGGAGTGGGAACAGACCGTGGTATTCGTGAGCGCTCTTTCTTACTCTTGGCTAGTCTGTGTAACAATCACTTCCAAGGACCTCGGCGCTGCCTGCGTAAAAGGGAATAGTGAAGGAGGCGTTATAATATGCCTTTCTGAGATGCATACATTCATCCACTGATCCAGAATTCGGAGTCTGTCCTTTCTGGGGGGGTCACCCTTGACATAACGCAGTTACGGGCGGCATTGGGTCATACGTATGTCACCATGACGGTGGGACACCAAGAACGAAAGCCTTACGTCGGACGGAACGCGCGTATGATAAGAATTTACAATTTCAGCAGCGCATTAGTGCATTAGCGGTATTGTCACTGCAATGAGTTTTTGAGTCAGGGGCTCTGTTCCATCCGGTGAATGTGATGTTGTCCAATGCCAGCGGCATTATGGACGAAGAAAAAAGTGTCAACAACGACGGGTAATCATTATGGGTTTGCGCCCGTATCTAACACTGTAAGGCTTTGGAGACCAGACAGACATGGTGTTAAACAGGTCAAGTAGGGGATATATACACCGCTTGTTACGTCGAGATCAGACACTGTTAAAGATTCCGACAAGTCGATCAACATATGTACAGCTTCGCCCAGGACTTGCTGGATGGCAGCCGCACATGAGCAAACAAACTGGGTACGAGGTATACGCCGCTACTCGAGTTTAGACCGGGAAGATCAGCATTGCTAGTACTCCATACTATGAACTAGCCATGATCATAATCAAGTATGCCGTTTTTTCTTTGAAGGCTGGTAATTAAAGTACACCGACGAAGATGGGCCTTTCAGCTCTCCCAGATCTTTGTCGCGAATGACACGGAGTACCTTCTCTACTCCTTGTGGTCAAAGCCTGTCACCATAAGTACTCTCCAATCACACGACAAGCCGTGTTCCGGCGTTTTATGCCAGTGACCAGAGCATATGACAGGCACAATCCCCGATTTAGGTCAGCTCTCACCAAGCAGGTCAATTTCCGTTGCTTCAAGTTTCCATCACGAACGACCGAATTTCCCATTGGCGTCACCATCAACTTCTATTATAGACATCTTATTGAGATCCGAGCTCAGTGGCCGCTAGCGCAGATTCATAACATCGGACAATAAGATTGATGCCTTCAGAATCGCTCGTTTCATGTAAGTAAGAACCCATTCGGGCTTGCACATAGCTTATCCGGATTATTCCGGTGGAGATGGCCGCGCCCCGACCACTACGCTAACAGTTACTTTGAGCACGCCAAACGGAACTAACCTCTCCCTCCGGTATACAATTTAGATACCGTCGATCATGAAGCTGGTTTCACATCGTCTTATCTGCTCCCATTACGGGAACGAGTTTGAACCCTGGTTTCGAATCTGCCAAAGAAGGGTCTTTTCCCTGATCTGCATTGAATGCTATTCCTGTCGTGTATCCTGCGGTTCTATTG
The DNA here is from genome assembly GCA_001691755.2 of Amanita polypyramis BW_CC. Classification (NCBI taxonomy): domain Eukaryota; kingdom Fungi; phylum Basidiomycota; class Agaricomycetes; order Agaricales; family Amanitaceae; genus Amanita; species Amanita polypyramis. The sequence goes on along the minus strand of JNHY02000117.1, from coordinate 35,840 downwards.
TTGTATTTCCCCATGCCGTAATTCGGGACAACATTCTGCGCAGAAATTGCGCTCAAGAATGATTCTCGTAACGTATTCGTGCCACAAGCAGAAAAGATCTCGTCAGTGCCGTAAAAGGTGTTCCACCCCTTTCCCTTTCAATGAGTTAGTAGAAACGTTTCCTGCCAGTGAAATGTGAACCTATCTATTATGTATAATGACTGACATTTTCCACAAGATCTGGAATGCCTACTGTTCAGGCAAATGATACAATATAGTAGTGAAGTCCGTTGATAGGTAATTTAGTGAGTTAAAACGTATGATCGATTGTGGCGTAAAGAGTGGGATAAGTACCAAGACCTAGATTATCACCTCAGAATAAAGAATGTCCAAACATAGTCCTCTATTTAATGCAAAAGGGTAGTCAAGCGTCTTTGTCCAGTCAGCAGAACGAGCGGCACATTTGAAAGAAAGTCTACGATTCTGAAAGAATCTTGTCTATTGCCTGGTTCAGAAAGTCCTTGCGTGACGAGAGATCCGCCCTGGGGAAGCGTGCTATTATTGCTTCTCGCGCGGTTCTGTGATACAAAGTCAGTAAACGAACGCATCGACAAGAATTAATTCCTCACTTTTTCGTGACAGTCATCAAATCTTGTGTGCTGAGATAATTCCGAAGTGCATTATACAACTCTTCGTCCGTAGGATCAATGCTCATACTTGGCCCAGCGAAGGGATTGACAGAAGTAGCAAAAGAGAACGTAGACACTGGCCGCTGCTGCGAAGCTCCTAAAGGTGGCAAGGACGGAGGGACACCGCCTGCTTGAGATCCATTGAAGCTGCCTCCAAACATGTTCATTCCGGTCATTCCGGTCATTTGGGGCATCATTGGGACTGTGGGCATCATTCCGTACATGCTGCCGGTATATGCCGGAGAAGCCATTGGCATTGCGGCATGGCCGAAGTCAGAACCTGTAACAGACCCTGGACCTCCACCGAATGGCATAAGGGGTAACTGGGGAACACCTGCACCATGTTGCGAAGCGTTGCTGTGAGAGAGTTGGCTACTGCTTCCTAAATGTCGGAGGTTAGGATTCGAGCGATTCATGACGTTAGTGTCACGATAATAGTCGCCTGATTGGGAAGCATGTTGGTACGTGTGCGGAGATTCTTCTCGTGATCTTGGAGCAAGCGACCGAGCTCGTGAGTAAGGCTTGCTGCTGTAACCTGTATCATCGGAGCGTCGCGAACCAGTTTCCCACGCCTCAGCCTCATACTCGCTAAACTTTTTGAGTGGTATCATTGATTCGTCAAATTTCTCATCCTCGTTGATGATGACTTTCTTATCTTTGCCTTCGCCGACCACAAGACGAGTGTTACCCCAACTAAATTCGTCCATACACCAGAAGGAATAGACCGGAAGGAAGAAACTGTATACCGGATATCTAAAACGATAAAGTGAATACAGCTGTTGTTGACTGACGGTGACCATGGACTTACGAAAGAATATAGACAACCATCCAACCAACGAGCATGAATTCTCGTTTGATGATGAAAATGATTGCCTAAAGTTGGCGGAGATGTCAATAATATACTCTTCGCTCAAGTCAAAGCGACAGACCTGAAGACCATAAGTTATAGCAATCATGATTATAGAGATTAGTGGGAAGATAGTTAGATGAAGGGAAACAGCAATGATTAGGTAGACGAGCTGTGCAATACAAAGTTAACATCCTGGTCGTGAAAGATACGAAAGGTACTGACGTAGATGACTGTGGCAGGAAGAATCTAATTAAGTGGGAAATAATCAGTACTGAACACATACCCATGAGCGAAAGAACGCACCAAAGTACCCAAAAGGTCGATGAAGACAAAGAACCTCATCGAGAAACAGCAAAAACCAAACAACTCAGGTAGGACAACTAACTCCAGTAGATTGTGAACCGTTGAGTTGATCCATCGACGTCTCTGGGAGAACAAAATCCGCCATGCCTCAGGAGCAATAGTGTGTGCAACGGCATCGGGGTTGAATTTCGTCTTAAACGTCGGAAAGTGCTTGAGCATCAACGTCGTCAAGAAGCGATCCTCTCCAAGAGAGAACAAATTCTTCTTATGCAACGTGTCCACATTCGCCTCTGCATATTCATCAATAATACGGTTCGAGATGATGACAGGCCGTCCCTTGTCCGCGGTACGAATACGATAGAGAGAAAAACAGCCAGGAAGACAGGTAACTGAGCCGAATAAGCTCTCAAATGCTTTCGAGAGGTGATGAGAAATGTAATATTCATACACCTGAATCATCGTCCACCAGGAATTCTGCTCATTGTCCAATTTGGTTTCACCACAACAGCCTATGACGCTTGAGTCATCCGCGCACATAGCTATCAGGCGATTCACAGAATCAGGAGTAACAGTCTATGCATACAAAAGTAGAGATGTAAGCGTCAATGCCACCTACAACTTTCGAGAAACGTACCGTATCAGCGTCAACTGTGAAGATATATTCGTAGAACGCAGGATCGATACCAATGACGTTCCGCATCTGGTGGTAAATCTCCAATTCGAGCGGCGACATCGGTGCATCAAAGTGGACTCGATTAAGATAGTGCATTACGAGAATTTGACTGTCTCGCTTTCCACGATTGCCAGGTTTCGACCGTTCGGTTGGTTTGCCGACCTTGACGACGACCATGTATCTATGTATCTAAGTCAACCTTCATTTCATGACTGCAGGTAAATTCTCTACTCACGGGACGACGTGGCCTTCAAACTCGTACAGACCAGAATAGACCTTGCCGTAATTTAACGCTCGCGACCCTTCACCGACAGACTTGAATAGCAGTGGCTCAGGATCAAGCTTGGGATCAACTCCAAGGATATCCAAAACGATTCTAGGCGTCGTCCGATCATTGCCGCTTCCGATGATATTACCATCGCATATGATGAAGATCAGCTTGCGCTTATCATCATAGTTAAGCGCCGCAAGCGAGTCAATGGTTCGGCGTAGAGAATCCTCGCCTTCGGTATAGCACGGCACCTGGCAGAGAACAAATTTATCTTGCAGCTCGGGCGATCGTTTCTTGCCCAACTGAAGCGCTGCCAGAACTATCCAAGGCCATTACACAAGTCAGAACTCGCGTTCTCGACACGGAAGAAAGGAAAGGAAAAAAACGACATACACTTCAATGCTATACTCGTCACTAAGATTGCTGAAGCAACAATCAGTAACCACTGCTGTACCTGACATCTGGGTGTCTTCCTAAAATCGGTGATCCCGACTTTAAAGTAGTTGTTCAAGCAATTCAGCTGTGAGGCGCGCGTCGCAGGAGGCATAGCGTTTAGAATCTTTTGCATGTTGGTCGTTACATCCTGTCCAGTACGCTGCTTGAAAAGGTCAACCAGATTTGAATCGAGGAAGTTATAAGTCCCAGCGTTGGCCGCACTGAGACTCTGGGTCCAAACATAGTCCGTCAAATCGTACAGTCCCTGGTTGTAGACGACCCAAACCCTGTTTCCAGAGTTAATAGGTAAGTAAACCTCTCACTAGAGCGGAGTAAACGTACTTGGCGATATCCGTGCTCATAGCCTGTGCTTGGATGGTACTCTTATCCCAAACGAGTGGTCCCTTCTGGAATTGTTTCATCACTGGCAAGAAACGAGCAGTGTACCAATTGTTCTGGCTCAGACTAGGACTCTGTTGGCTCCCTCCACTGACGTGCATTGCCTGCGGCGTCTGAGCTGTAAAATTCTTTGCTGTCAACACCATGTTCTGGTCCGTCACTAGGTTGGGGCAAGCGAGTGTCAAAGGAGGGGGAAAGTAATAGCTCAAATCTTGTCCAGCTAAAACGTCTAGCACGTCGGCCGTATTACTCGGCAGGCCGTTTATGTCGCTATGATCGCCATGCACAAAGTTGCTCACGTCGTAAACGTAACCTCGAACTGAAACATAAAAATCGTTGTAGCCCGTATGTTGCGCGACTTCACCCGACGTCCACGCCTTGTCGTACTTGGGGCAGAGCAGTCGTCCAAACACAACAATGTAGAAAATGACGATAGCATTGAGCAGGAAGATGAGCCAAAAGATGGTTACCTTCTCGCGCCATGCCAGCTGGACGTCGGGTCGTTTCATTCGTCCCACATGACGCAAGAGGAATGATGGTATACACCATGTCGTTGCCCAGACCACATAGAGCCACCATCGTCGTCCTCGACTTGAAGGGACCTCCTCTACCGTATTGGGTGCTTCCTTGACCACCATTCCATCCGCTGCTTCCTTGCTACGGGGCGAATACGGCATCCCAGAGACTCCAGGACTGCCAACCATGCCTCCACCCTTCTTATCCCAATCACCATCAGTGCCGACCCACTGACCATCTTCGCCGTATGTCCCTCCTGTGTTTCCGTACGTCTTTTGCCCAGGAGGTAAGAGATTGTCGGCACTCGCATCATAATGGCCATCCTGCTGATGAATGCCGAGCGATCCACCTTCGCCATGTGTATAATCTGTTCCTTCTTCTCCTACAAGATAACTGTCAGGCTCGTCATCTTCCTCACCATCACCCCCTCTATTCCGAATCTCTTTCTCGCGGGCCCGGACCATATCCTCAACCGTCTTCCATGCATTATATGTCAACCACACCTTACCCGCCCCCGCACCACCGCCAACCACGTAATCGCTACCCTCTCTCCATCCATTAGCCCTCGCACATTGCTCGATCCTTTCCTCCACCCGACCTTGCATTGTCGGCACAAACCGGTCGCAAAACTCCAATTGATCATAGCCGACCACAAACTCCGCCCCATTGCCTGCCTTGCGCGCAACGGCATCCGGTAGCAAAAGAGAGCGTATCTGTGCTTTAACACGTCGCTTATCGAATGAATTGGGTGATGCCGAATCGTTGGGACGGATACATGAGACCACCCACAGCCGTGGGGACCGATCCAATGCTGCAAATATCTCCGACATGGTCGAATTTAGCTGCGTCGTGACTGGGTAAATCTTATTTGAATCTAGGCGAGGCACTTGGACCGGAATCTCTACAGGCGACTGAGGCTGGTGCGTCTCAGGATCAGAGAATGGCGATGCGGAAGGTGAGTGAACCAAAGTAGGTGTGACTTGGCGCAGTGGCCGAGATGATACCTGTGCTTGAACCACGATGCTGTCGTCCTTGTTATGTTTTTCCACAGACAGGCTGGGCCCCGAAAGCAGCTTGCTCACGAATGACTCGCTGGAGCCCCTCAGTAACACAACAAATGTTGCGTCCAGCAGGTCGGCGTCATTTTCTATCCATTCATTAACATCGTAGGATGCTGAACCAGCATAGTGGTTAACGCCAAATAAATTCCGGTCCTGGTGCCCACCCGGAACAGGCGCAGGCGAGGCGACGAAGGAAGCATGGACACCAAAGGTCGAATGTAGCGATTGTAACATGTCTTCGTTTCGGTGGTCTGGGCTCCCCTTGCCCGATTTGTAATTGCTAGCGGCTTTGTTCATCACGCCAAGTATTCCACTGGGTTTCCGCTGAGACTGTTCGGATAAGCTGATGCCACGGAGTAATTCTACGCAAGCGCCATTATCCATCGTGGAGATAGTTGGTAACGAAATGCCATCACTGACAAGCTGAGCATTAAGGCCAACAGAATCTTCGAATGTGTGTCGAAGGTAATACGATTGCAACAGTTCGTCTGAAAAATTGATACAGAACTCGTCGAATCCATTTTGGCCATATGCATTGTAAAGAAGTGGCGCCTGCCCCGTCAAGGCGATAGATGTGGTGCCAGATGGACCGCGAGTCTGGTATCCTGGCTGGTCCAGTAGCATGACCTGAGAATGCGGAGAAGGATCTTTCGAGCTGGGAGATGTACGCTGGTTGATATTCTCCACGACAAAGGCAAACAAGATAGCATACAGATCGCGAACATGTCGATCTCGCTGGGTTGCGCTCTGTTCAGCATTGAGGAGAACAGTGTACAACTCTTTCTTGACGTAATTTGTCCGTGTCGTGAGCGTCTGTAAAAGGTCGTCAGGAGAGACGCCGAGGAGACGCGCTGACTGTTCCAGAATGGGCCCGTTTGTGACAACGGCCGCTGAATCATGCCCATCGCCATCACGAAACGTGAGATTCCCCAGTAAGAGAATAGCAACAAGGAGACTAAAAATAGCCGATGTGTGTTTTTGTTTGAACCCGAGTGTTTTCATCGCGACACGTAGTTCAGACATGCCTATAGAATCATCACTGAACGGTCCAGCTGGGAGACGATAAGTGCCGGACGAGGCAAGCAGTGCATATTCCGATGGGTCCTCGAGGGCGTAAAAGTCTCTCTCCGGTCCAGTGGCTCCAGCGAGGAACTGATAAAACACATGGTATGTCCGTTCTTCGTGACTAAGTCGGGTAAGTCGGGACTTGTCCAATGCGTATGTGAGGATCTTAGCTCCAGATATACGACCACGAGAAGTGAAGTGCAATTCCAGATAACGCCCATGCCGAGAGGCATTCGGATTCATTAGTGTCTTGGCGTTACCGAACGAATCGAGCACGGTAAACATAGATTTTATCTGCTCTGCAGTCTTCGCCTCCTTTTTTGAATGCGAAGAGAGGCGTAAGATCTGGTTAGTGAGAAGACGAAGCCCAGATGATTTTCCTGAGCCCGTGATACCTCTAGAGACACGGTTATGATGGTGGAGGGGATAAACGAAAAAACGTATACCTTGCTATAACGGCCTGTGATTCACTCTTCCTACGCATCAAAAGATATATTCTAGCAGCCATGTCGTAGAGATGAGGCTGCAGTGGTCTCGGAGCATCGCCGATGGGCAGACCCATGTCTTTGTAGCATCTTTCCTGATATTCTTGTGCACTGATGTCGTTTACGTTTGCAAGTGTCTTGTAAGGATTGACGAGGACCAAATTAGTGGGCCCTATGCGAGAGTAAGGTAAATCTGAGCGAAAGCGAGCATTGAGGACAGAAAGGATAATTTCGTCAGAAGGATAAACGGTAGCTGGCCCGGTTAAAGAGACAAGGTCAACGAGGTCGCCCGAGGCGATGGATGCCTGGACAGCAGCAGAGGGGGCCATGACTGGCCAGAGTACGGAAGGAAGAGAGCTGGCTGTGACAAGGCAACGACACGCCGCAACTCAGCAGAAAATAGTCACGTGACGGCCCCCCCCACCTCTCTCCTCGCAAGCCACGTCCATCATGCTATTTGAAGTCAACGTGAGTCCCCTCCTTCCCACCGTCATATATGCTGACCGCGCCGTCCAGAGGAAGCTATATGCGCGTTCAGATAGAGTCAAAGCGGTCGATTATCACCCTACAGAGCCCTGGCTCCTTACCGGCTTGTACAACGGCTCCGTTAACATTCTCAGCCGAGACACGGGTGCCATCATAAAGTCATTTGAAGTATCCGATGTTCCGGTGCGCTGTGTCAAATTCATCGCACGCAAGAACTGGTTTGTAGCTGGTTCAGATGACTTCCAACTTCGCATCTTCAACTACAACACCCATGAAAAGGTCGCAGCGTTTGAGGCACACCCGGACTACATCCGATGTCTAGCAGTGCATCCCACTGCAAGCGTCGTTCTTACTGGGAGCGATGATATGACCATAAAAGCTTGGGATTGGGACAAGGGCTGGCGCAATATCCAAATTTACGAGGGACATACCCATTACATCATGGCTATTGCTTTCAACCCAAAAGACTCCAACACCTTTGCCTCCGCCTGTCTCGATCGAACAGTTAAAATGTGGTCTCTGACGTCGCCCGCTGCCAACTTTACAATGGATGCACACGATAAGGGCGTCAACTACGTCGACTTCTACCCCGGAGCCGACAAGCCATATCTCGTAACATGTGGTGACGACAAGTCTATCAAAGTTTGGGACTACCTCAGCAAGAGTTGTGTGCAGACCATGGAGGGCCACACAAACAATGTCTCATTCGCCATCTTCCACCCGAACCTACCGATCATCATCAGTGGTAGTGAAGACGGCACTGTCAAACTCTGGAACAGTGGCACGTACCGCATAGAAAATACACTTTCGTATGCTCTTGAACGCTCCTGGTGTATTGCACTTCGGAAGGACGCCAACGAAGTTGCCGTTGGTTTCGACGAAGGCGTAGTGGCCATCAAGGTATTCCCAACAACTCTATCATGACATAACTCTCACTACATGCTCCCAGCTCGGCAGAGATGAGCCCACCTATAGCTTAGAGCCCTCGGGAAAACTCGTCTACACACGAGCTCACGACGTCCTTTCATTCAACTTCCAAGCTCTACAAGGCGTCGCAACCTTGACGTCTGACGGCGCTCGCATCCCCATCTCCGCGAAGGAAATTGGATCTACAGAACTTTACCCGACCCTCCTACTCCATTCACCCAATGGCCGCTTCGTCACCGTCGTCGGAGACGGTGAATATATCATCTACACGGCACTCGCTTGGAGAAACAAAGCATTCGGAAACGGCACCTCATTCGCTTGGGCACCTGACAGCAACACCTATGCAGTTCTTGAGGGTCGCACAAAACTTCGGATATACAAAAGCTTCAAAGAGAAAATGACTGGTACCATGAAAGGCGCAGGTGCCTTCGCGATAGATTCATTACATGGCGGAACACTTTTGGCGGCACGAGGAGCTGGTTTTGTCGTGTTTTGGGATTGGGAATCGGGAGAGGTTGTGCGTCGAATTGAAGTTGAGGCCAAAAACGTAAGCTATGTATTTGGAATACCGACTATCCTATTCACTCTGGATAATAGATTATCTGGTCGGGGACGTCAAACCTAGTGGCTATCATTGGGGAAGACACATGTTATGTCCTTCGTTTTAACAGAAATGCATTCAATGAGAAAGTGGAGGCTGGAGGGGATCCAGGTGACGAGGGTTTTGAAGAAGCTTTCGAAGTAGTATCTGAAATTAATGAAAGGTATGATAATAGAGCTCCATATAAAACGATGTTTACTCACCACAAGTCTGACAGTATACGGACGGCTAAATGGGTTGGTGATTGCTTCATTTTCACGACTGCAAACAACAGGTTAGCATACTTCATCGGAAGCGAATCATACACAATAAGCCCGTTTGACACGTACGTCTCATATGCGACACCTCATTGTACAATGCACTTTGACGATATTGTCCGTATAGTCCTTTGTACCTCCTCGGCTACATTCCCGCTCACAACCGCGTATACCTAGCCGATAAGGACGTACACATCTATGGCTACTCTCTCTCCCTCGCTGTCGTAGAATACCAAACCGCTGTTCTACGTGGAGACACGGAATCAGCTAATGAACTCTTAGCTACTCTACCAAAAGAGCAATTAAACAAAGTGGCACGTTTCCTTGAAGGGAGAGGTATGTAGATCCATCCTCATTAATTCCACTCTAGTCATTCATACCCAACTCTAATCATTTCATATACCAGATATGAAAGAACTAGCGATCCAGATAACTACAGATCCCGAACACAAGTTTGATCTGGCTCTTGCCTTAGATGACCTAGATGCTGCAACAGACATTGCACGGACAGTCCCAGAACACGAGGCTGAACATAAATGGAAATCTATTGGGGATAGGGCGCTAACTGTATGGCGATTTGAGCTCGCTAAGGAAGCATTTGAGCGTGCTAATGATCTGAGCGCGCTATTACTACTTTTCCTTTCAGTCGGCGACGGACATGGTTTAAGAGAGCTGGCAGAAAAAACGATTGACAAAGGTCAAAACAACCTCGCCTTTGCAACACTGCTCCAACTTGGCGACGCAAGTGCCTGTGTGGATCTCTTGATCAAAACACAAAGGCAGCCAGAGGCTGCCTTATTCGCGAGGACATATGCTCCTAGGTTAGCGTTATTCACTCTTCACTGTTATTCTTGCATTCGTTCACGCTAACTTTGGATCATGCATGGAACAGCAAGGTACCAGAAGCAGTAGCCGCATGGAAGGCTGATCTGTCAAGTAAAGGACGAGTCAAGATAGCCAAATCCGTTGCTCACCCCGAAACTGAAAAAGAGCTATTTGAAGAAGTGTGGGATGAGGCGATCACACAGGAGCAGGCATTGCAACGTACGTGATGTATTTACTTTTACAAACCAACCCTGTTTTGCTTACCAGAATAACGGTAACTGAAACAGAGTCATCATCTGAGGATGTGCTTATTGATGCCACATGATTGCACGTCGAATGGCCGAGTGAAAGTACACTCTGGGTGTATATTGATGTACTTTTCATTGCAATAATACCATTCTCATTCATCACTGTTCAACAGTTCTTGCAAAAAACAGTTTGCGTCAAGTACTCCATTATACTGTGGGTATCGTCCGCACGCTGCCGTGCCGGCATCTGGTATCATCAAATATACATTCAGTCCCTTTCATTATTTCAATAAGTCTTCGATCACGACCTTCCCGATGACACACTTGCTATACTCACCCTGTAGCTATATTCCGGCGAGGAACTAACCTGTGTGTACATTGTCAATTCCAATGTAGCGATAAAGTTTACACATGATATTCAGCTCTCTCTCCACTCCCCTTGGTTACTCAGTCTTCTACCATGACTTCTCGACTGCTACTCGTAGCACCACTGTCCTGATCCTGGGGAGCCACCTTCTGTCAGCTTTGGCTGGCCCTCCAGAGCAGGCTTAAGCTTGTGTGTCCGTATGCTAGAAATCTCCACAGCTTAGTTAGTACTAGTGGACCCCACGCAACGCTGCTGCAGTATATGTAGCAGATCCAGATCCCAGATCAAGCACAAAGCGTCACTGTTTATGATACAGTTATCAACGGTCCAAAGACCTCCACAGGTACGGACGACTCGATGACAGGCTGTCTAGATCACCAAAGGAATACCAACTTAATTAACACTACGTAATTTCCAATCTAAATACTGCAACTGCCTTTTGAGCGGACAAGAATGGCGATAGTCTTTCTTCGTGCAACAAATACGACGCAACCAGGCACCCTTTTCCAGAATGACGTGCCCCAACACAAGCTCTGGAAGATAAGTACGATGACCTATGGCTTAAGGGGCTGGAGAACAGATGGATGCGAACTGCCTCCGGTCCTTGCGCCCAGGCCACTTTTTAAGGTTGATTGTGTATTCATAACGATGTATCAAACACCACATGCCACCCGACTTTTTTGGTCGTGCCAATGATAGAATTCCGAGACGGGGACGAAATGAGTTATGTGTCCGAGAATTTGATGGCCGCATAGCAGCGAGAGGATGAGGCTGAGCCACGTATGATGGTATGATATGATACGATCTTACGAGTGCTGACATACTCATCAATGAAACGGCTGACTAAACGACGTGCGGTGACTGACTAGACGAGCGTTGGAGGCTACGGAACGTTTCTTCAAGTTACACCTTCACGGTGTCCGTGAAGCTGGGTATCCTTAGACGGCGTGTCCAAGTCTCGGGCTCCATTTATCAACGTACCAAACTTACTTGCATTTCGTTAAGAACGCAGAAAATTTTAGTAGTTCTTCTGATGCCTCATGGCACACGGAGAGGCCTAAATTCGGCATAGGGCAGCGATAAGCAGCCTTCTTGAGGCCAGTTATAGAAATTCGTCTTGGCGGAGATTGCGCTACTAACGCTAGAAGACCAAGGCGAACATTCGGTTGCTGATGGATATACTTGCACCAACACGCTCACCGAACACAAACCAAAACACAATTAAGCTTTCCTGTTTATGGGAGGCGTGCCATTCCGTCTCACCGGACACTCTCCCCATATACATGTTGACGAAATGTCCGTCTAGTAGTCAGATGTGCGGCCCAGGTTTGCCCATTCAAAAGGCTGGTCCTGCGTTACCACGCCATAGCTAGTGTGGACCACGGTTTGGCGACATGGCGCACGCTTAAGTATAGTATGGGATTGTTAAGCATTAGACACTGATTGACTTTCATGTTGACTAGGGGGTTGAACTGAGACTTGTAACAGTGCGGGGGGTATATCATTTGCCGAGTTGGCTTGGGGATCTTCTCACCATACTCATGGCGGTGACTATTACAGCAGTTACGATATCAATTCCGCGACTGTCATCTCCGGGAAGATCACTGGTAATGATCATAGTGGATATCGGTATTTCCATTGTTAAAGATCGTTTTCTCAGCAATGCTTCTGCAGAGGTTAGAACGCAGGATATGCATGTGAACTGGCACACCAATTAGGCATTTAAATGTTGCCGTGAGGAAACATGGGAAAAGAACAGTATGCTCGAAATGAATTGTACCTGGGCTAAACACAGACAAGTCGCGGATATGGAGTTGGTACGATAAGCGTACTTCGGGTTATTCCTGTATAAGTAGCCTTCTGTCATTGATATTGGATGGTATAACATCAGGCGAACATAAGGTGGCTGAAAACCCGATCGGAATCCATTGGAACTTCGGAGGGATTGTCTTTTTTTTTTTCAGAAGCAATGACACCTGTGCGACGACAGCAATTCATTTTCCGTCTATTGCTTGTCTCACAGACAATATAAGTTGGAAGAGCCCGTTGATGATCGCTGTACCCAGGACGTTGGCGGTGTTTTGTATTGATACACATAACTCCGCTATTCGGTTGCTATTAGGACTCTTTGCGGCGCTGCGTATTGCAGAATATATCGGTCGATTTTGCTATCGCATCATTCTCCATTCGCCGCTATGGATATCCAGCATGTATTGACTTTGGGATGGATTGGATTTTTCGGCACGACATTCCGGTTACTCGTTGTTGCATGATGTATGAACTATTCACTCCTTTCAAAGACCGCGGAAATGGGATTGGATGACGTCGCCGAAGCATCTGTTCTGCTGGCGTCTTGACATGTCTACATTTTCTTTGATTCCAATCTAGACGACGGCGTCTACTCTCGTCCGTATGTTCTAGACGGGAGGAACACTCAGATTTTTAGAAATGTGTCTAAAACGGGGCAGTCAGGGTTAGCTTTACGGTTTCTACTAATTTAATTTCCACTCACCTTATCTCGAGCTGCTTGTGAGATAATGTGAAGTACTTCGGCATCAAAACAGTTCAGCTGATACTCTTCTCCCACAGTTTGTCGCTTTTTTTTTTTTTTTTTTGCACTCTACACCATCTACGACCCGAAAAGTGCTTTCCAAAGTGGCGTTACGGTTGTTTGGAGTCCCGGAATAACGGCTGCGACGATCGAGATCCACGGCCTGCACTTGTTTGCCCATATTTTTGCACACTGAGACTGAACCGTGGAATGATGTGGACTACCCCCGTGGGCCACCTCGTCGTAGTGGGATTACATCAATCATTATCATGCGTCCTGTATCATGACTCGTCTACTTGTCATAGTCGGCCGTATGTTGGAGATAGAAGACATCAAACATTTCAGAATTATCTCGTCAAATGAATTGGGGCCGACAGTCAGGGAAATACTCCAGTGTCTCAACTCTCACAGGAGCACGGGCTTGATTGATATAACAAATTTAGCTTCGGTTCCTGGTTCGGAAAATAACGCAGCAGCTGAATGTACCATCAGTCATAACTCGGGAATCCCCTTGCGCCCAGCTTGCTTTATGGTCTTGACCATCTTGAAAGGGTCGTGTAGCTTGCGGTGATGGGTTCACCGAGAGCGACAAAGGAATGACTCTAAGGTTCTTGGCTCATTCTCATGGCGATATGAAGGCTACGCTACACGCTCTACCCACATTGAAACCAGACAGACAAGCCCTGCCTGATACACACACTCGATTTCTAATATAGCAGATTTGCACTCCTGAAGTGGATTCATTTAGGTTATGGTAAGCGTGTCGTCGTTTGTGAATTTTACCATACGAAACGCGAGTTGAACTTAATTTGATGGTGTTGATTATAGCTGTGCCGCCTGGTCTTCATTTCGCACTTTGCCTTCCGAAATCTACGATGCCGAACCCTGGGACGACGACGACGACGACATGACGTCTGAAATCACATTAAAGGCCGCTAAGAACCTCGGAACAATAGGATGAACGTGCTTGAAACTGCTACCCGCGAGGTTGGTGCAAAGGTATATATATGTGGTCATGATTATTGCAGACGGGGACATCGAATTGGGGTTGCGACAATTGCTTATCTGTCCGTGAATCACTTATTTCGGCGCGATACTCCGAGTGATTTACTCTTTTTGGAAAGGGCGCAGTTTACCTGCGTGTACTTGTTCTCATGCACTAACTGGGAACATCAAGCTAGTTCGGTTGCTTTACTTCACGCTGCTCTAAAGTGATGGGCGCTCAAGACGAAACAGAAACCCATCTCTTGACCTTTGATGCAACCGTAGGTGATGCATGTCACGTCGTTCGGCTGTTGCTCCAGATAGCATGTATGACACGCGGGTCGATGCTGCGCTTTTCGGATTACGGGGGGAGTTCTTAGAACCACGGCAAGTAAGTCATAGTCGGTCGCGCAGTCAACGTCACGTAGCTTGAGAAATTTCACAGGCCTGTCATACTTAATATTTTATCTGTCTCTCGCATCGCTGTACATGTCATGTCCTTCTATACAGCAGACGTTAGCGCATTCGCCTAATACAACGATAGAGGCAACCTGCAGGGTCCGGTGATGATAGGTAATGTCAATCCAATGGGTCCTAGCACAGCCACATAATCCCTGCAACTGGACCCTTGATGTTCGATACCGACAATCCTGAGCGTCAACCACGACGACAGGCCGACATCTCTTTTCTTGACATTGTCGTTAGCGGTAGAGGCCCAAGGTGCATGAATGAAGTGGAAACGTCTGGTAGTACCGACCCGCATTGATTGCGTAAAAATCCGTTTGGTACTGGCTTGATGTAGCGTTTTGTTCTAACACAGGTTTCGGCCATTCCTCGGTGTGGCCACGCGCCGTTGGTGAAACCGTCTGAATACTGTACAAAGTATAGGAGGGAGGAAGACATTCAGGGTGTGCTGTTCACGCATGTCGCATGTCATCATGACAATTCAATTCTCGGTGTTGCGTCCGAGTTTGTGAAGAATACATTAGTGACTCAGTAGGGGTTGATGTATTTGAATGGATCCCGGGTATCTCCATACACTAAAAGCCACCGGAGAGGTCTTGAACCGTTTCAGCACCAGGACTAGTGGGTGAAGCCGTAATAATATGGTTTACATGACGCAAGTTTTCGGTTAAGAGTGAGCCGTAGTTGTTGTAAGCAAGTTGTCAATTGTCTTCATAAACCTGGATGTTACTGTGTCAGAGTAGAATGATACAGAAGCGTAATGAGCATCAACACGCTCAGAGAGATTAATGCGATATTGATGAACAATTGGGGTGTGTGATTCTTGCCCTGCTATAGTTCCATTCATGCTGTAATTTACATAAAATGCTAGTTCCTGAATGAAGTTGAACGCCCGGTAGTCGTGTTTCATGCGAAGGTGCGATAGGATGGTGGTAACGTGAGGACGGATCTTTCGTTACCGGACTAGCGTGAAACATGTGGCCTATTTATTTCTCGATTGCGTAAATTTTATGGAGGGCGGACACGGCTGATGCGCTTTTTTGGGCCGCCGGCCGGACTGATCTTGCTCAGCAGTGGACATTGGAACAATAAAATATAATCAGACATTCATGTATGTATATGAGTGATAGAACAAGCGAGGGAATGCGGAAATGCCTCCTTTGTCCCTTCAAAGTGGACGGAGTTTACTCGGTTTATTTACTTTTTTTTTTTTTTTTTGATGGTGTTTGTACCTAGGTGATGATTACTTGTTTGGAAAAAGGCACCCTAAAATTGGAGTATTCTCCCGTGAACTAAAGACTTGTAGAGCAACCGAAAGAGAGGAAGAGACATTTTGCGGTAGAGGATGGAGAGTAAAGATAGAGGGCATGCAGCTGGATGTGATTTGAAATATGGACAATGTGCTTGTGACCTGTGAAGGAGATAGGGTTTATTGTGACAGATCTCCGATTCGTGCGGGAGCTGAGATCGGCTCCGACTGAATTGGTTGGTGCAGGCTGATCGGAGATGTTGTTGTGAGCCGCCGCTCAGTCCCCAAAAGGAGAGTGCAAAAGCAAGCTATTTAGATTTACGTGTGGATCTGGCCACGTGTCCAAAACGGGGCAGTTCGAAGTGTCCGGATTTGCACCTGATGTGGTAAGAAAGTTCAGCCACAGATTTCTATTCACAGCCCTCATTTTACGTACCCGCGTGTGGCCTAATAAGGCCCTATATTTGTTGCGGGCCCTAGCTCTCAACCCTCACAGAACCCTTTCCTACCATGCCTCGAGCAGAGTCAAAATCTCTTAGCACTCAATTATACCATGCCACTGGCCAATATCCTCCAGACTCTCCCTCTCAGATGTCTGACCGTCCCTCTTCGACTTCCTCCTCGTCCTCCTCGACTGCTTCAAAAAAGAAACATATTTGCCCCACATGCGATCGTGCCTTTACGACCAGTGGCCACCTCGCTCGTCATTCCAGGGTCCATACCGGTGAAAGGAATCACAAGTGTCCCTTCCCTGGTTGCGAGACGCGATGCTCGCGTCAGGACAATTTGCAACAACAGTACGGTCCACCTCTCTCTCTGTCTTTTGATAATTCAATAATAACGTACTTTCAGCTATCGTATCCATCTCTCACCTGGCTCACGGAGGAGTTCGACACGGTCTGCCATCGCGCGTGCTATGAGTTCATCTTCGCCAATTAAGCGCAACACAGTTCCCAGCCCGGACATTCAGTTTCCTCCTCCGCCAATGACGCCACCAGCCTTGGAACCGGCGCGTATCTATACACACTCTCCACCCCCGGACACTCCGCCTCCATTGGCACCCGCAACTCTTCCGATGCATATCACTGATCCCATCTCTAACCGTTCTTCGTCCTCACCAGACGCTTACTCACCTGGCAACCACCACCTCATGTCCATGTCGTCCAACTCGATGAGTCTTCCTGGGTCTCAATCTTATTCTTATCGTAGTGGTACGACAACCTACCAAGAACAGTCTCAGGGTGCCGGCTTCACTTATGTCCATACTACTCCCCTTCACTCAACGTCGAACTCCACCAACGGCTTCTACTCTAATGCCCACGGTAACCTTGGTTATCACAGTATGCCTCATATGAACTCATCGGCAACGGTCATTCATAACTCTCGTCACAATTCTGAGCCGTCTATTTCCGGGATGGCCTCACGCCATTCAATCTCGCATATATCACATCCTCATTCCTATTCTCAGGCCCACTCTCCAAGCGGAGGCCCGCCTTCCCCTGCTTCGTCGCACTCCGTCTCATCACACACGTCTGGTCCACCAACTCCGACTTACCCTGTTTTCCACGATGACGGACACACGTACCACAACGGTATGATGAGTAATGAGGCAAATGGTCACCCACATATGGGCGTTGCTAGCCATGCTTTACATCCAAACAATGTATACCATCAAAACGGATCTCAGCCGCAGTCCTCGTCGTCAGGGGCATTAGGACTCCACGCTGGTCGTTTTACTGACTCTCCGCCACCGACTTTGGCCCCCATTCAGGACGAACGTTTCATCAGACGGGAAGACCGACACCCAGCGCAATCCCACCAATCCCACTCGTCACCGCCATACATTCACCATCCACAACCCATGAGTTCGGAATATCCTTATTCTCAGCATCTGGGTCTTACTTCGGCTGGATGGAAATCAGAAAATGGTCTGCGCAAGGGCGTTGGTGCTCTAGTGCAGTGAATATTACTTATATGGGACTGCTATGTTTCTTTTCTGTCTGTTTGTTTAGACTAGGTGGATCTTTTTAAGTCTTACGGATATGGTTTGTATGCTTGAGTTCGTATTAATGTCATTGTTCACTCGCTGGCCTAGTATAATCTTTCCTCTCTCATACAATAGTATTATATTGTACTGTAACATATTGTGAATAGCATGCATCTACCCACATCACGGGAGCTGTCTGCAACGTGTAACAAGTCCGTGGACTAGAAAAAGAACGACTAAAGGAGAAGAAACAAGTTGATCACTATCCGACTCGTGTCATCACACGGCAGAGGGTGACAGATGGAAAGACGAAAAGCCCGACGACGTCCAAATTTGGACTATTTCCATAAAAGGAAGTCATGACATGAGAAAAATTACGATTGGCAACCCCTCCTCCCGAGCCCTACCCTCTCAGAGCATAGCTCGGCCTGTTGCTGAGCATTTCGATACGTCCCGTACCGCTTGAAAAGTAAGACAGTGTGTTGTAGCTTTGGGTAAAAATCGTGAAAGGGATACACAAAAAACACTCCAAAGCACATAAATTCTCAGTCGTGGTCAAAGTGCAGTTGCCACCATGCCGAGTGACTTGGACAGGTGAGGACTCGTTGGAACCATAGTCAATGGCTTTTTGGCGATTACGACCTGGGATTCAATGAATTCCTGGTTTCAGACAAATTAATCAATTATCACGTTGCGAGCCCATTTCAGAGGAACAAGTCAAGCGTCTATGCCTCAAAGCGAGAGAAATCCTCATAGAAGAGGGAAATGTTCAGGTAGTTGATTCGCCCGTCACTGTAAGTGCCCCCCCCCATGTTTCCGCCAACTCTGCCTCTCGTTCACCACCGCGAGATATTTTTTACAGATATGTGGAGACATCCATGGTCAGTTCTTTGATCTTATGAAACTCTTCAAGGTCGGGGGTTTCTGCCCTGATACGAATTATCTGTTCATGGGTGCGCATATACACATGTTAACTTCTTTTGTGACACTTACGTTTTGCTGTTGTTATCATTGCCAATTATCGGAACTATGGCTTCTTCCGTCAAACGACACGCCGAAAACGCGCGCATAAATGCTCACACGTCCATTACTTACATTACTATCTATGTCTATACTCCAACGCCCGTCAAATTCAATCCTTTACAGGCGACTTTGTTGATCGGGGATTCTACAGCGTCGAGACATTTTTACTGTTGCTTGCTCTGAAGGTCCGATACCCCGAACGCATCACGCTGATAAGGGGGAACCACGAATCACGGCAAATTACTCAAGTGTACGGCTTCTATGATGAATGTCAACGAAAATATGGGAGCAGTAACGTATGGCGTTGGTGTTGTGAAGTATTCGACTATCTAGCTCTGGGCGCGATCGTAGATGGACGCGTGTTCTGCGTGCATGGTGGATTAAGTCCCAATTTGCAAAGTATCGATCAGGTACGTGGTTCTCTAGGTCCTAACCCAGAAACTGTGACAAATTGCGGCTGGCTTGGTCACACACCTCTTGCCGGAACGATTTCTACAACGGACGGTTCTGACAGATACGTGCCATCGACCGAAAGCAAGAGGTTCCTCATGACGGACCAATGTGTGATCTCTTATGGTCTGATCCAGATGGTGAGGTCTTGATTTCATAATGAACTAGTCCCTACCTGAGTTCTGACGTTCATTTATCTCTCGCTTCTCCGTTTTATCGATATGAATGGTTTGCTCATTTCCTTTTTTTAAGATATCCAAGGTTGGGGCTTGTCACCCAGAGGAGCTGGCTTCCTGTTCGGAGCGGACATTACCAAGGCTTTTACTCATCACAACGCGCTTGATCTGATCGCTCGAGCCCACCAACTGGCGATGGAGGGTTTCAAGCACATGTTTGATCAAACAATCGTTACGGTATGGAGTGCGCCTAATTATTGCTACCGGTACGTCCGTCTGTCTATTGAATTCCCAAATTGGATATATGTTTGCCCTGTGGGCGCTACTCTTTTACCAAGAAAGATGTTGTTCCTCCTATCATATCTAATTTTACAGGAAAAAACGCATTTTACGCATGTTTCTTATTTGCGAAATCTCGCAATCATCGTTTAAGCCGAGAGCCCTCCTGTTCTCTGCTTGATCTGTTATTCGGCTAAGGTCACGAGGACGACCTGACGTTCGGCATGTCGTCTGTACCGTTATATCGGTCAGTTCTAGCATTTTTTGGGGAGGGGGGGTATCTACTGAACTATCGAAAACGGACATGCAAGTCGTCACTTTGAATGAATTTTTTCCCACTTTTTGGATGACGTTAAACTCGCAGCCCCTATACAGTTAAATTGACTGACGAATGTTCGTTCTAGGTGCGGGAACGTTGCGTCTATACTCCAATTGGATGAACATCTGAGTCAGGAGTACAAGGTTTTCAGCAGCGCACCTCTGGCAAGTAGAACTGTTTTACTTTCTCACATGAATTCCTTCTCCTTTCTTTCTTTATTAATTACGCGTGTATCATGGCCTGAAAAACAAGGTTCACTTGCTTCTTCTACTACGCTCATGGAGCGAAGTTTCATCTTGTACAGCCTTGTCGCTTCTGTTTGATCATTCTTTTCTCCCATGTTCTGTCGTTCACATTTCCTTAGGCTACGGCTTACTGACACGCTCCATTCTTGTGTCAAATAGGACGTTCGATCGGTACCAGTGAAGCGGCCACTTGCGGACTACTTTTTGTGAACGCACGGACGAACTAGATCTAGAGGGACGTACGAAAAATGGCAGTGCAAGCCGGCACAGGAACACGATGCATCATCCGCTTCGCATTCATTCCGACAAGGTTCAGGATCCGTTACGGAAGGCTTTGCAATTGGACCAATTTCGTTTTTGGTATTTTGGTATTCGATCAATGGATGGCTATAGGAAGAGCGGAGACTGATCCCTCCCCCGCAAGCGTGTATTCTGTCACTGATCTGTAACATGATACGACGAGATTCTTTGCCTTTGTGTTGCGATCGTGTGCCAGGACTATTTTCGAGTATCTTGTGACAACGGGCGCGAACAGACGGCAACTACGATCTCAACTCATTGATAAAATAAAAAAATTTTTTAGTCCCCAAAATCGTTGAACTTAAAACGTGATGGTTCACTCCAGCTGATTGCCGTTCTGCGTCTAAGCGAGCAATAGTATCGTGGTGAAGACGTTGTACATCAACCGTTGCATGCATTATTTGTAGACTCTTAAAAACTTGGTGGTAGCACGCAGTAATGCGTTGCCACCGTCCTAGCCAGTATATCCTATATCCTGATGCACCCGGCGAGCAGTATCTCCATTTTACTCCCAGCATGCTCCGCAGCGGCCAGTCGGCGGTTCCGGGTCTGTCGGGTACTGGTCGTTAACACAAATTTAGACCAACAGAACAGCTGAATGGTTCGGGCATGCGTGACCTAGCGGTATTAATGTTATTGCCGTACATTTCTCTACTACATATCGGTAGTTCAAACACCGCGGCGAAGGAGACCTACATATATGTGATTGTGTTGGATGTTGGGTGGAGCACGATATACTTACCAGCCACAGCAGATAGTGCTAGTCGGGCGGTCCGAGCTTTCCTTTGTGTCTGAGCCGCGTGTGTTTCACCAAGACGCTATACCGCAAAAGGCAACCCCCGTTGATGTTTAAACCCCACCGACCCTTCGAGTGTTTTTTTCAAGTACCTTACTTACTGAAAAGTAACGTAACTTGTTAAGGAATAAGCTGCCGAAGACTAAGAACTTATGTAAGGATAGTTACCCTCATGCTTTACGCCGTGCCGTTTGTTGCGCATTACTCGGAGAACAAATTCCGTCTGCATCGCAGATAAAGAATGAAAGAAAATAGTGTTTGAGCTAGGTAGTGCATGTAACAGTTCGTTCAGTTCGTTAATGTAGTAGTGTGACAATCTTAGAAGACATCATCTGGCATAAGAGAACAAGACATGAACAAGTCCTTTATCCCGCGGGGTTCGGTACTCTGTCTATATTCCGATCACCGTTGAGAGTCTAGTGGCTGCAAACTCCAAAAGAACACGTATGAAAGTGACGAGGAGGGCATGGCCGTTCTTCCCCGTCCTCCGCGTATGGCCCGAGTTCACGTCTTTCCTTTCGGTGCTGTCTTGCTGAATAGTTTCGCCTTCTCAATGGAAGCAAAACCTATTCAAAGAAAATAGACACGTCAGAAACCTCAATCCATGCCTCCGCCAAAACGTCGTTACGCACTTTCTTTGATTAGATTCTTTTTATACTCAATGATAGTGATATCCACTTTCGTCAAGTTCTTAATTGTCTTATCTGCTACCTCCCATAGTTCTTCTGCGACCTGGGAAATCAAACCTGTGGGAAGACAGCGGTCAGCGTCGGGGGTGGGAACAAACGAAGGAAAATCTACACACGGAAATCGTGAGAGACAATAACCACACCGCCTTCAAACTCTTTGATGGCTTGCGCCAATGCATCAATGGATGCCATATCAAGGTGGTTCGTTGGCTCATCTGTGAGGCACATTACATTGAATGTTAGCAATCTGTCATATATTTCGTTCCTGGATAAACCAAACACGTACCAAGCAACAGAATATGAGGATGTTCCATAGCCAACTGGGAAAAGACGACGCTAGTGTGTGAGCGGAAATAAGCACCGTCGTCAATGTCATAGAAGGTATATACATACCGATTCCGCAGGCCATCAGATAGATGTTTGATCGGCGATGTTTGATGGGACCCTGACAAACCGAAGCGGCCAAGTTGTGCTCTCCATGCCTGTGCGTCTTTCTCTGGATATTTCTGACTGAAGAGTGATTGGAAATACTCGATGGGGCTGGAATCATATGGCAGTTGATCGGCTGAGTGTTGCGAGTATTTGGCAAATTTAAGCTGGACATGTTTGGAGATGGTGCCTTTGCATGGTTGGAGAACGCCTGTGATGAGGTTGAGGAGAGTACTCTTTCCAGCTCCGTTTGCGCCTACAATGGCGATGCGGGAATCCATACTATACTTGTGATTAGAATCATGTGCGACAATAAAAACGGAGAAGGGCATACTCTATACCGAAGGAGAGCTTCTCGTAGAGATAATCTTCCTTCTTTCCTGAGTAAGAGAAGGCAACACCGTCGAACGCAAGAATTGGCGGAGGAAGCCTGCGTATTCCCTCGAAATGGAACCGCAGGGGTTTTGGCTGTTCAATTTTTTCTATCAGACCGGCTGCCTCCATCTTGTCGATGATCTTCTGCTTTGACTTCGCCTGACGTACCAAATTCGCGTACGTACCAGCAGACGCAATGAATCTATCATAATGATGTCATCAAACCGAGGTTTGATAAGATGAGGATGTGCCACTTACTTTTTGATATGAGCAATTTCCTCCTGCTGCTTATGGTATGCTTTCATTTGATTAACTTCATTCTCCCCCCTCGTCTTGACGTACGTGGTGTAGTTGCCGGTATAGTATACTAGCTTTTTCTTCACCGTCAAATCCATGATATTGGTACAGACGGAGTCCATGAAATCTTGTGAGTGTGAAGTGATGACGAGGATGTGGTTGTACGTTGAGAGGTAGGCTTCCAGCCACACGACAGCGCCAAGATCTAAGTGGTTGGTAGGCTCATCCAGAAGCAGCAAGTGCGGTTTGACGAAGAGTGC
Source organism: Amanita polypyramis BW_CC (assembly GCA_001691755.2). Lineage (NCBI taxonomy): Eukaryota > Fungi > Basidiomycota > Agaricomycetes > Agaricales > Amanitaceae > Amanita > Amanita polypyramis. The sequence goes on along the minus strand of JNHY02000117.1, from coordinate 12,529 downwards.
TCGTGCTAGTGCTACTCTCATACGCCAACCGCCACTCATGTCCTTGGTAGGTTTCTTCATCATCTGTTGCGAAAACCCGAGACCATGTAAAATGCTAGAGGCCTTCGTCTCGAAGGTGCTCGGGTCAAGTTCTTCTAACTCCTCATAAGCAGCTTCTAGTGCAACATCGTCGACTTCATCGGCTATGGAGAGTTCCTCAATGTATGCCTCCAATTTTGAAACTTTCTCCCTGGCGGACTTGACGATGAAGTCGACTGCGTTGACCTCTGATGGTTCTGCTTCACCTCGGACGAGGTAGAGATCGATATGAGGTGGAATTTCAATGTCTAGTTCAGCAATCGATTGCAGGAGTGTGGACTGGACGAAAGGTAAGTTCGTTGACGAAATTAAAGAAAATGGACGTACTTTCCCTGAGCCATTTTCACCCAGAAGACCGTACCGCTGACCATAGTTCAATGCAATCTCAGCTCCTTCGATTAACAGACGGCCGTGGAACGATAGAGTGTATGAATCGATTTTGATGTCCCGACCTTTTGGGTCGGATACAAGCACACCTGTTGCACTCCTAATGCCATCAAATTCAGGGTCGTAAATTTTAAAATCACGAAGGCAAATAGTTTACCTATCCGTGGCGATGTTAAGCTTGGCCATAGCGGACAGGTCATCATGGCTGTTCCAGGCGCTGACACTGGTAAGCGGCGTATTGATTGAGCTTCCGTTTGCAGAGTCGGTTGCGGCAGAATTGGTGGTTGACGCAGTCCCAGCGGCGGCAGCGGTCTTCTTTGCGGCTTTCTCTGCGAGACGCTTTTGTTTTGAGGCTGAGGGTGCCATGATGATTGTTGCTGTTCAGCTATCAATACCAACGTCCGCGCCACATTTTTTTTAGATTAGATCATCTGTCGGAGTTTTAACTTGGATGCGCAGCCAACGCACACGCTGACACCAAAGTTCATTCATTTTCTATTCTCCATTGCACTCTGCTCCTGCCACTTGCGCTTACACTAGATATTTCACCTCAATCTTCATTTGTATTTGCTTTATAACTTTTTTTTTGCGGCAGAACCACAGCCGTAACATTTACCATCCTACAGGTAGTACAAAGCATCGTCTTTTATGGCGCACAGCTACAAATGCGAAATTCGGACCTCATACATCGCCTCGTCCTTCTCAAGCCTCACTAACACTGGTCTAATAAATTTATTTGTCTCGTATGCACATTCTGTCATGCGAACGTTGGGCAAACCGTCCCGGGGGGGATTCGCCGACATCAGTTCGCCCTGGGGTGCATGTAACCCAGAGCCGCCCCGTGCGCTAAACGCAGATTTAAATTACTCTACCTAGCTGCACCTGTTATGTCGGCTGCGCCTTGTACTCATCTTCTTCCCGAAATACCGTAGGACTTTAGGGCATATATTATCCTTCCCCACAAAATCGAAGCCGTCAAAACCAACATCCAAATTTAGAGCTCTAGATTCATGCTTCCTTCGGATATGGAAAATGTACAGATTGAGCCACCTACGATGAGAAGATGTTTTATGTAGTGGGTTCCGGGCGCACCGGTGAGTTGCATTATGGCTTAGTTTGCACAGTACCGGCGATAGATTTTTACCTGTGTACTGATTATTTAGTTGACAAAATCTCTGTGCATTATCATATACGAATCGGATTTGATGTCGATATCAGCCCGCTAGCCGATTTTATATGCCTCTTTATCACAACGGACACTTTTGATTCGACCGACAGAAGATCGACCCTTAACTCATATAATCTGGATAAAGTAACAAGTCGAAGGGCGTAGGTGCTATATGTAGTATGTATACGGAACTATAAAAGGTGCGCTGGGAAACGGATCGAAAATAAATAAATAAATGGTGACCAAAAAGGCTAACGGGTCCTGGTAAGGGATCAGAACTTACCAGTGGAACTTGTACATTTATTCGCGACGGAATTTGAATGAATGTTAGCGGTTGCGGATGCTAATGCAGAGCAACAGATCTCAGTTGAGACCTTGCTGAATTAAATTAGGACCCAGTTAGATTATAATCGGCCGTAATGCGAACCCTTACCTACATACTACTATCACCACCAGTTATAGTTTGAATTGTCAAATTGATCTTCCATAAAACACGCAATAGAATGAGGCAACGTGAGAATAGGGAAATGTCAGTGTCAGAGATATGCTCGTGTACTACCTGGGGTCGGCGATATCTGGCGACACCCTAATGCAGAGGAATGAGTTAGGAATCCATGGCGTGAACGAGGATGTTGGCAAGTATTATCACCGCCACGAATAACGTCTTTCATACGATGGATAGTTAGCTATCCGATTATCTAATTGCGTGATTGCCAAAAGAGCGAAGACCATTGTCCCACTTGAAGTAAAATACAGCTAGGGCTGTCATGTTTGCAATTTAAGCGAGGAAAGACGATTCCTTCTGGGATGGCTTGGACTTCGCCTAGGTACCACGCGCAGTCTATGCAATGGCAGCACAAGCGTGGCGTGTCTTAGTGACCTTTCTGGTTCGTAATGAGGGGATTTTTCTCTCAAGATGTCCGGACGATTCACGTTTTAAGTTAGTCCCGCTTGATTATGGAAGGTTGTACGCTGTCAGTCCATTCAAACTTCAGGGCAGGTCAACATGTACTGGTTCTAAATTTGGGGTAGTTCCTGTCTGTCCCAGGACCTAAGCGCTCGCGAGATATGGACGACGCCGACGAGGATGCAGAGCACATTTGGTTCCTCGTGCAACAGCTCAACGATCTTCTCCACATCCTCGACATAAACCTCTCAATACCCATTGAGTCTCCAACGGACTTGACACCCTCACTTCTCATTGCCATTTTGGAATCTCTACTTGGCACTCGTATTCCTCTCAATGAATATGCAGTGGCCGAGGCTCCTTGGCACAAACCGGAAACCGTGGAAAGCATGAATAAGGTCCAGAATATGAAAATTTTCTTGGGTATGCTGGAGCATGACGTTCTAGGTATGGATGTAGGTTTGAGCGATGTAGACCCAAGAAGCCTTGCCAGAGGAGAATGGAATGACATTTTTTATGTTGCGGAGATCCTATCTTGGATCGGGGAGCAGCTACAAGAGGCATACCGAACACCTACGGAAGAGACGGTGGCTATGCAGAACGAAGCGTTCATGCACAAGGAAGATGACCATGATGTTATTGGCCTTGGTATTTACGAGTCATCTGTTGATTACGCACCACCGAAGCTGGAGGATGCAAATGCGAGGTTGGTTGATGCTTCGCCTGCGACGTCACCACTTCTTTCGGAACTAGGATTAAATACGAGTTTCACGTTGCGCGTCCCGTCGGTTTGCTGTGGTGATTGTGGGGTAGATTCGGAGCCGACTATATGCGCATCACTGCCTCCTGTCCATGGCGAACTTACGGACAAGGAATATCTTTGGACGTCATGAGAGTAATCCTTTGTACTGGACAGGGGGTTGCTCTAAACGAGGTCGTATTCTGAGTCCGCGATACGGAGAGTTGCTCTGAGGCTGGACCTTAGCCCCTGGTAAGCTCAAGATAATATGACTAGACCCCCATTGAATTGATTCCTTAGATCAAGGGGTAACGTTTACGTGGCAGGGCCCGAAAACGCACAGTTTGCGAAGACGAATGAGTCCCTCCGTATCCGAAATGGCTTGAATTCGTAAATCGATGATCATGGGGATGTATGATCTTGCTTTGAAGTTGGGGCTGGTCCTTTATTACCCTTTGACTAAATGTAGTTTATTGCTTGTATACATTGGCGAATAGCGCTATGTTTGTACTTATTTACACCGCGATACAGACGCGACGGCCAATTTATTCGACGCGTACGCACCACCATGGCCGTCGTCAGGAATTCCGGCAGGTTTGGTGCGCCAGCCAAACAGGAAAGGACCACCAGGTCTAAAGGGAAAAAACGTGCAATCCACTCTGACTCTGACTCTGATGGATATGACGAGGCTCCTGGATCAACTGGTCACGTAAATGAAAATGGGGCTAATGGCTCAATTCAGGACGCTGAAGGGGAGTATGACGAGGAGGAAGGGGGGGAGGGAGAAGAAGAAAGCGTACGCGGTGCGAAACGTCAGAGAGTTGACGGTCAAGGCGCTTCTCGTGCTTCCAGTGTACAAGAAGACGCTCAGTACTTGCGTATCAAGACTTTACCTCGCGATACAGACGGGTATTTATTTTTCAAGACAGAGCTAGATAACGATTTGCTAACGGTTTGGACTTAGATATATCCCAGGTTCTATCATGCGCATACAGCTAAAGAATTTTGTCACATATGACTTCGTCCAGTTCCGTTGTGGGCCATACCTTAATATGATACTCGGGCCAAACGGGACAGGAAAAAGTAGCATCGCATGTGCAATTGCCCTTGGTTTAAATTTCCCTCCCAGCGTACGTCTGTCGTGTCCCGGCATGCAACGGGCACTTACGTATCATGTAGATTCTCGGGCGCGCCAATGAGCTTAACTCCTTCGTTAAGCTTGGGATGGAATCCGGATATATTGAAATCGAACTTAAGGGTCCCAAAGGCAAGGGAAACTATGTTATCCGACGGCATATCAACGCCAAATCCAGGGGTTCCACGTTTACCCTCAACGGACAGAGCGTCGCGGCTAAAGAGGTCACGACCAAAGTCCAAGAATTAAATGTTCAAGTATCGAACCTTTGCTCTTTCCTTCCGCAAGATAAAGTTTCGGAATTCGCTGCAATGACACCTCAACAACTTTTACGCGAAACCCAACGTGCTGCTGGCGATGAACGACTCACGGCGTGGCACGATACTCTTATTAACTCAGGAAGAGAGTTGAAAGTTGTTCAGGATGTGAGTTGTAGCTTTGAAGTTGTAGGAATGGTCACTGATATTATTGACTCATAAGAAAGTGAATGAAGAACAGGATCATATGCGCCTGTTGAGAGAACGTAATGCGGTTGTCGAACGTGATGTGCAACGGTTTAGGGAGCGCAAGCGAATTGAGCACGACGTAGGATAATTAATCTCATCGTTATCACATTTGCTACATATACTTTCAGATCTCCCTCTTGGAAGTCTTAATTCCTGTCGAGCGGTATCGCAAGGCACGGAAGAAATTTATGGATACCAAAGCTCAACAGCGACTTTTGCACACGAGAGTGGCCATGCTCAAAGAGAGAAACCAACCTGTAATTGATCTACTAAAGTTATTCCCTTTCTCGAGCAACATTACGTTGACCTAATCCGCTCCGCAGTAAACTCGAAGGAAATTCTAAGCAACGTGAAAGGGAACGAGAGAATATGAAGAGATGCACTAAGGAAAAGTTCGGACAGATGCTCAATCAGTGGCACAAATGCGAGAAGCTCGTACGATTCCCTGAATAAGATTATGAAACAAATTCTAATCTCGTCGTATAGGACAGCGAGGCTGACGATCTGACGAGTAGAATTGACCAGCGCAAAAAGGATGAGAATGACCGCCAACGTCGGATCAGGGATCTGGAGAAGGACATTGCTCAGATAACAAAGGAACTCGCTGCTCCGGTGAAGACGGAAGATCCTAATGATCTTGACAAGGAAAGAGTATGTACGGGCCGTGTTTCTTGATTTTTAACTTTTGCATTTCCGACGGGTCGGACTCATGCAACGTTGTGTGTAGAGGCAAGTCAATCAAGAACGTGCAGGCATCGTGGCACGCAAAGAGAAAATTGAGGCTGATGTCAGAGGGAATGTCGACTCGAGTTCACGGAAGCAAGCCGAGGTAGAAGTTGCTCAGGCTGAGTGAGTTTTCTAACCGCTTCTTATTATGCTGTTTTCATGTGCGAATCATGTCAGGTTGAAGAAGTTAGATGATATACTGGAACGCAAGTTACAGAATATGCATAATTGGGACAGAGACACGCACGCCGTTATTCTTTGGCTCAGGAAGAACCAACATCGGTTTAAGATGCCGATTCTCGAGCCACCAGCGATCCTTGTCAACGTCCCGAACAAAAGTTTCGTGGACCCGGTTGAAGCATGTTTTAATTCTGCGCAACTTCGAGTGAGTTAGCTCATATGAAGAATAAATTATGATCGAATGCTCCTGCAGACGTTCGTAGCCCAATGCCAGGAGGACCTGGATTTGTTCAATAAGATTGTTAATGATAGTCAAGGCCGGGAGTTTGGGCGTAAAGTTCGTGTAACGACTTGGTTCCGTCCACAACGCGAAGATCAATTGACACGGCCGCCCATGGCCGAAGAAGAGGTTCGTTCTTTTACACGTTATAGTTTGAATCTCAATTAACCTCTTAATTAGCTTCGCTTGGAAGGATTTGATGGATACGCTCTTGACTACGTCGATTGTCCAAAAGAACTACATTGGTTCTTGAAAAGGGAAGTTAATTTACATCGAACGGTGAGCCGTTGTAGTTATTGTTATTATGAACAGTGCACTGAAGAGGGCAAGGCTATTGCTCTGAGGCCGAACATTGACGTCAACAACGTCATGCGCCTTGTTACCCGAGATGGTCCAAACGGCGCAGGAGGTGGTGCAAACTTCTTTAACGGAGCAACGCATAATATTGTTACTCGTTCACGATATGGACGGCGTGCTGTAGCGAATATGACTAGGGAGATCCGCCCAGGACGTACTTTGCGGGCCGTAACGAGTGAGGTGATGACGTTTTCTTTGTTATTGTTTCTGATGCATTTGAATATAGTTGATCCGGAAGTGAAGCGGCGTTATGATCAGACAATTGCTACCGCCCAACAGGAGCTAGCGATTTTGGATGAGGAACGTGCCGGGCTTGAAGCTGATCTGAATGTTGTAAGGCAGGAGGACAAGTTGATCGAGGACAAACTTGTGAGTAATATACATAATGGATATTCAGAATGTGATTTGAATCATTACTCTGCAGACCGACATCAAGAGACGCAAAGATGCGATTCAGGAAGTTCAATCACGTCTAGCAAGACTGAAAGGCAAATTAGGTAAGCCATATTCGACATGTGTTTCAATTTGAAGGTTTAATAAAACAGAGGTGAATAGAAGGAGGTTGAACGAACTTATCGATATGCCGCCTCTAAACGAGCAGCTAGCTGAACTGCGAAAGAACTTGTATGATCTGTCGCGCAAGCGTGTTGGGATCATCAGGGAGTATTTGGTAAGTGCATGGATGTTCAGGTTATGCTGTCTGACTGATTACATGAAGGATATCGTCAAGGCCGTTGTAAACGAACAAGCTGAGTGTTGTAGGCTCGGGCTCGAGTCCCTCCAGATTAGTGCCAACAAAACGGCTCTTAAAGCGGAATGGGAGAAGAAGGATGAGAGGTATCAACAGGAATTGCTCGAGTTTCAGAGAGGTACGTGAATTGTGGGGGGGAGGGGTGGGTTGCAGGATTACGGGCTTATAATTGTGACAGTGGATAACCTATACAAGCGAGTCAAGCAAGAATCTAAGGAATTGCTCGAACAGAGTCGTGCAGTCGTTGCCGGAATGGAACCAGATCTCCGAGCAGAGTATGACGAGATTGAGAGGAAGCGGATGGAGTACGACAAAGCAAGTCACGCTGCTGAGCAGGGAGGGACGACGTCCCCATCTGCAGAAGGAGTCGACGTCCGCTCGTTGGAGGAGCTACAGGCTGAGTTGGAGACTCAGAAAGCAAATCTCGAACTCAATCTGGCTACAAATCCCCACGTCATTGAACAATATGAGCGACGTAAGGAGGAGGTACATTTCTAAGCGTCTGTTGCGTTGACCATTAAATGAATCCGCTCTGTCAGATCGAGAATCTAGAAAGGACTATCGAAGAAAAGAGAAAAAGGGCGATGCGATTCGAAAAGAACATCAAGACTGCCAGGGACAACTGGGAACCTGCTCTCGAGAAGCTTATTGCCAGTATCGGGGAGAAGTTTTCGGCCGCTTTTGACCGTGTGTTAGGATTTTTCATATCGACTCGAACTGGCATTTACAGGAACATGTAGGAATCGGATGTGCAGGGGAGATCCGTATCTCACAGCATGAAGACTATGATAAATGGGCGATAGACATTCTCGTCAAGTTCCGCGATAGTGAGAAACTTCAATTACTGACGGGTCAAAGACAGTCTGGAGGAGAACGATCATTGACAACAATCTTGTACCTCATGAGTTTGACGGAGGAAGCTAGGGCGCCGTTCTCGCTTGTAGATGAAATTAACCAGGTGAGGGCATATCGTCTGGCATCGAGTGTCGAAGGCTGACGTTAGTATCATAGGGAATGGATAATCGCGCTGAACGCATGGTACACAACTCGATGGTCGAAGTTACTTGCAAGGTCGATGCGGCTCAATACTTTCTTATCACACCCAAGTTGCTTCCGGACTTGGAATACCATGAACGCATGAGGATCCTCTGTGTCAACAATGGAGAATGGTTGCCTGAGGACCGGCAACTTGGTAATTTGATGGACATGGTAGACCATTATGTTGCGAAGAGAGAACCTGCAGCGTGACATCGTATGCAACGAATCCTACTTAACCTATGCAGCCCGTTGCTTGACTCAAAGATATCTTGCATAATTAGAGTAAAGTATTTACAACTATAGTACACAGAAAGAAGACTAAAAAAAAAACTAACTTATGCATTCTCTAAACCCAACCTCGTGCTGCGCCCTTACCACCGCCATGACCGCGTTCTTTCTCAATCACAAACATGGCATCACGCATGGTAATCGCCAATTGTGTATCCTCCTCTTGAAGGGGTGGCGCGGCTTTTGGTTTCGTGGGGATATATGGCGTCGCCCATGAGCTATTGAGCGTCGCGGATGAATTCGTCGTACTTGTAGTAGCCGTCGTCGTCACACCCGCTGTGGTGTTTGAGATTGAATTTATTACCGGTTTTGGCTTTGGCGGGATGGGGGTGTTCAGATTCACCGCATTCATCCATGCATATCGTCCTCCCAGGCCAGCAGCCTGGGTAGCCACTGCATTTGACATTTTTTTCCTCACGTCTTCTGACATGTTCCGGGCAGTCACGCCTGGCCCTTCCTTCTTCCGCTTCTTCTTCGTTCCGCCCTCCTCGTCATCCGCTCCGGCTCCTAGCTGTGCGCCTGCTGCGTTGGCCTGAGCAGCGAGGGCGGCAGCATGTGCAGCCGCTAAATCTGCACGCTCTTTTCGTTCCCGCCTTATCCGCGTTTCTTCCTCCCTTTCTGCCTTTTCAATTGCTGCGAGTTGTTTTGCGACATCCGAGCGGACGACAATGGACCACATGGGTTGACTGTCGGAGTAGAAAGAAGCGGGTCGGTCGAATTGGGTTGAGGTGCGATGTTGGGCTCCAGTAATCATGGCCGTGACGAGGTCTTGCAACCGCGCGCGGAGCGCGAGAGCGAGGTAGTTTATGGAATCATCAGGGATGCGAGAGACTTTGTGCGAAGTCCCTATGGTGCGCATGGTTTGTCCTAGGAAGCGAACCTCGAAGGAGGGGGTAGGTGGTTGTTTTTTACTCCGGTCATCGTAGACACGGAAGGGCTGATGTTGATCATGGTTTCGTTGGAGGCTTTCTTCCTCAGCCTATAGAGAAAAAAAAAGATTATTCACAGCAGTCAAGTATGGCTTGGCTAACGTCACGTACCCGGAGATCAACGCCTGCGCTTCCAAGAGCATCATTAAGAGTTGTAATGTCAGATGTATCAACATTATTGGCAGCCGAAGACGATGCAGTATTTCCGGTTGGCGCCGAGGTCGTCTGGCGCTGGCTGCTTTGTTGGGCGGTTACGGGAGGGGCGTAAGCTTGGTAGTGTGTCGGATACGCGGCTTGAGGGTAGTGAGACGTATAACCTTGATAATGTTGATAGGCAGTTCTGTGGAGTGTAAGGCGAAGAGATACGAGAGTTGGGCGAGGACTTACGTTGGGTGCTGAGATTGCTGTTGTAGTGCGGGGTCAATGGGGATTTCTATAAAATATTCAGTAATCTGAACATCGGGCAAATGGGACGTAGCGCACGAGCATTTGTCCATTGGGTGGCCGTATAAGTGGGGGTTGGGGTGCCTGTGGCGACAGGGGGCGTTGTACTGCTGGCTGCTGAAGCCACCGGCGCCGCCGCAGGTGTCGCTAAGCCGTTTGCATCTGACTCGGTCTTCATCGTCGCCATCGAGAGACTGTGCTTGATTACGTCATCGAGTATAGTTCTCTTCAAGCCGTCATGGTGTGTCATTCGCCACCGTGAATTGACCCACGCTAAGGACGTCTGTAAAGCCTGTATGCTCGTATTATCTGAGAGGAACCTGTAAATTCGGTGACAGCTGTAGGAACGAGCATCCCAAGGGTGCCTTTAATAGTGCGTTCCTCGTATAGGACTCATTGTCTCTGGGCGCTGATACAAGGAAGACTAGACCCCAGCTGGACGAACCAGAACCGCAATGGGCAAGGGAATCTTCCTTTCAGGTTCGTGGCATAACGCATCTTTCTTGACTTACACCTGAGTTGTCAACCTCAGTACAGAAAGCATGGCAAAAGACTTGACGGCTCAGATGGACAAACCGTTATGGCCCTTGTCATCGTATGGACCAGCGAAAGGTGAGCCAAATGTATTGGCCGGGTTGGATATATCGCCGGACGAGCTTCGGGTTCAGGCAACTTCGGCTCTACGAGGAGGGAATGTGAACGAATATGTACGTCTGAACTTTAGATACGTCCGGCATCGACACTAAAATTTCCAACAGATTACATATGAAAGCAGCAAAATAGCAGCTGCAGAAAGTGCATATACTGTACGCCCCATTCACATCCCCAACAACATTTTGTTAATCTTACCATAGAACGCACGCACCAACATCCAGCAAGCCTACGAGACGGCTACAAAACAAAGTCCAGTTGGATCTCTCCTGTCCACGACAAATGCGCCTATATTTAACAAACCCACGTCTGCGTTTGGCGGAACAACTTCATCCGCATTTGGTGGCACGAAAGCATTCGGGCAACCTGTCTTCGGCCAAAGTGGGTTTGGAGCTACACCATCTGCATTCGGGCAACCATCTACCTCTACAACGACAAGCGCCTTTGGGCAATCGCCACCCTCTACTGCCTCTACTGCCACGGGTGCCTTTGGCCAACCTATCCATCCCACATCAGCTTTCGGTACATCTACGTTTGGCCAAACATCTCAACCTCAGCCAAGCATCGTCAAACCTGCATCCGGTGCCTTCTCCAATTTTGTAACGGGGCCGAGTGGGTTTGGCGGTGGTACGGGTGGTGCTTCAGGTGGAGGGTTTTCCGCATTTGCTGGGAAACCAACGGCTTTTGGTCAGGGTGTTACAGCAACTAGTGGTGCAAAGTTTGGTCAGCCATCCTTTGGTGCGCCATCTGCGTTTGGCGCTCTTGCCCAGCAACAACAGCCACAAGCATCACCGCAAAGTCAATCTGCGTTCGGTACCTTCGGCCAACCAACGACATCCGCGTTCGGTGCGTCTACGCAGACAACCTCGTCCGCATTCAGGACTCCTACACAACAGGCGCAACCGTTTGGTAGTTCGACAACAACAGCGCCATCTGCATTTGGAATTACACAACCAACATCAGCTTTTTCTGCATTCAGTCCTTCCACAACCACGACAACATCGGTGTCCCCATCCCTACAGTCCAGCCTTAGAGGGACCACATTACAACAACCACCGGCTTTGATCTCCTTGCCGGCGTTCAGTGTGTCGCGGCCTTCCGGTGCTGTAGGGACCAAGAAATCGGCCACGGATTCGCCTGACTTCGATGGGATAATTGATACGGGGATAGAGTGTGTCACTGGAACGGGTAAAAACACAGCCTTATTTAAGGCTGGGTCGTCACCATATGATGCGGAACTTCCCACTAACTACGCGGAGATTATGCCAAAGAAGGCGATTGAGGCATATAAGGGTAAGAAGTTTGAGTTGGGAAAGGTACCAGAGTTTGTGCCGCCATTGGAAATGAGATAGCTTTGTGGTAGTAGTGCACCATTGATTATGACATTCTGTAGGATGATGATTCTTTTGGACGGACAAGCAGTTGTAACAGCACGTAGATCGACAATAGGACAGATTCTGCACCCAATAGCAGCATTGTGGGCTGTTGAAATTGTGACTGACTTGCGTGTGGACACCGTGCCTACCCAGGTCCTCAAAACCGTTGTTCTATTCGGCATGTTTGTCATTGCAGGTTGTTCGTAACCAAGCATACTCAATCCCTGGCGGTAACTCCTTACCATAATGTACGCGAATCGATCTTGCGCATAATGATTGCTGACAGACTCCAACATGATTTTGCAGCATTCTATTGAGTTTGGAAATGTGAGTAGGTTAAACCAGGGCGAAGAGATAATTTACAAACCGATTACAACACGACGCGAAGAAGGCACAAGTTTTTCGGTACCATGTAAAGCATTTGTCAGCAGCTGGTGAGCAGAGAGCAGGTGCGGGATGCCGTCAAGATAATGATTCTGAGTTCCAAGCTTGAGCGACTCGCGGAGAACCACCTCAGTAGCTGGGCGCAACCTTTGTTTCTTGTCGGCATAAGTGATGCCAGCGAATGGTGTCAATACAGAGGCAAGGT
>JNHY02000116.1:0-41253 GCA_001691755.2 Amanita polypyramis BW_CC | reverse complement strand
TTGGCCATTCTGTCACTGGGTCATTCAATGTTCATCCTGAGGATGAAAAGTTGTCAGCTGAATCATGCTGGACCCAAACATCTGATCTGTTCATTGTTCATCCTGAGGATGAAAAATTGTCAGCCAAACTGTGCCAGACCTTAATCTCAGGTACATACAAGCTCCAAATCAAACCTATTTGTTTATTGGTTAAATTAATGATTATACAAGAGTCATAGTATGAATAGGCTACAGTGTGTCATTGTCTTTGCAATTTCACCAAAATTTCAGATTTTAATTCATGCTCCGGTTAAGTCTCAGCTACCATCCTCTGGATGAAGGACAGTCTGGCCATGTACCACACTCACCTTTGGGTTATAACACAGCATGAACTATTTAAGGTAGTAGTAGTTGTACTCTTGCACTGTTTTTCTCCAACCCACACCTTTGAGGGGTTTACATTCACAATTAGTCAATATATGCATTTTGGACATAAATAAAAAAAAAGCACCAAGCCTGAACACTATTCCCACTTGAACCAATTTATCCGGAACTTACCCTGAAAGCAGGAGGCGGAGTTATTACATCCATGATCACAGCAACAGTACCCGCTTTTTTTCTCACTACATAAAGGCTGCGTAGCATGTGGAACGTACATCCTGGTATAATCCGTGCTTAGATAGACTCTATCCAGACGCCTGTATTCCAATTTCATTTTCCTTTCGAACTGCATCTGATCCACCGGTCAAAACTCGGCTAATATCCTCAAGATGTATTTGTGTCTGGCCGTGTAGTCCATGACTGTTTGCAGTAAATATTCCGATAAATCAACCTGCTGCACCTACTTAAGACCTTATAGATCATGATCCCATTAATCCCCCGGAAAACTCCAGAAGACAAACGGTACATTCACGTGGATCCATCGAACCCCCTGGAATGCGCTTGGCCGCTGTCGTAGAGCGCATCGAGCAAAGGATTCTACAGTTAAGTTTTAAAAAACCGCAGTTCATAATGACAGAATATGCTCGAGTGTATTGTCCTGTCGAGGCTAGCTCCAGAGAAAGGAGTGCACGGCCGAGTGCGCCCAATTGAAACAGGTGGATATGTTGACACCGAAGCAGCGGGGCGTCAAGTTCGTAGTCATGCAGACAATTTAACTTCCTAGTTAGTAAACGCACTACACTTCATGAACTGTACAACAAATCGCTTTCATAGTCCACGACATCCATTATGGGGCAAAATAATCCACTGGCGATTACGTGAGTGGCCGGCGTTACTAGCACCGTCCTCAGTCTTATCGACACAAGGCAAACCCCGAAAAGAGTGCTACACAATGTTATATGGTGAATTGTTAAATGCCTTGATCCATTGCGCTTGCTAAAGTTTTTGAAGCCTTTCCAACAGATTAGCCTCTTCAACTAGCTCTACGGGGCAAGCACATTTATGCCACTAAACGTAACGGTATCTATACAGCGTCCAAAGCACCGTTCGCGGATGGTATTTACGATGGTGAACCCACTCATTACAGAAGTGTCAAGTGTAGATCAAATTGAAACCGACATAAAAGGCGGAACACAGAGAACGTCACGCTTTCTCTTTCCAGAATTTCCTACGAAGGAGAAACAAACTGTAGTAGTTATTAAGGGCGATTCATTGGGTATTTATGACGAGGAAATCCAATGGGGATGGTTTATTCCCATTGGTAGCTCGGAGGGCTTGAAACGTGGGCAAAAAACGGATGGAGCCAGAGCTTGTGGAAATATTTCATCGCTTGGCACGTTGTGACCCCAAGTAGAGTAAGCTCATTATTACATTTTCTGTGTACGTTGGTCTAATGATTTCACAGTACAGCAAGTCGTTGACAATATAACAACTTGGAGCAACTGATTGGCGTCTATCGTCCAGATTAGTGAAGACATGGATTTACGGTGCTCTTGGCCAAGATATCAAAACGAAGCCATTTGGGGTCCTTTGAGAATTCGTAATGAATTTAGGAACTGGTATCAAGGCTACAATAATGGTGTTGCGAAGAATGTGTCTGTCCCGGTGCCATAGCACTCGCAAAGGCAGAGCGGGAAGGCTGGTCTGCAATCGTTGAGGGCTCCTTTGGGTCCTTGACTGCGATGCGAAAATGTTTGCCCATATATTCTCCCCCACGACAGAATATGGCTGGATGAATCTTTGGTGCCCTAAGGACGTCCATAATCTGCAAGTTGAGAGCACTCCCAGGTTGTCGTCGGCCGCAAAGGTCTTCCCAAAACGTCAGGTGCTTCGTGATGTCTGTACGGGGCCAGTCAGAGCTGTCAACAACGTCTCCGAATTCGATTCTTTGATCTATCATCGTAGTGCCCGTCATATCAAGGCGTGAAGATGAGCTACTATCGCATATATCCCCGTGTCCGACCAAAAATGACTCTCTCATGTGGCCAGAAAGTGGCGATCTCGGGCAAGGCTTCCCCAATGTTGTCGGAGACTTTCCTGGGGTACATATGCGCCTTGTCTTGACCATCCGAACTCGATCGGCCGTATTTTCCTCCATGGCCCGTTTGCGCAAGTTTTTCGTATATGGTAATTCAACGCTTGCAAACGTCGATATGTTGTTTTCAGGCATGTCTTGACTCTCCTTCTTTGGGGTCGAATAGCACTGTAACAGTTGTTGAGTCGCAACCTCGGCCAACCCGATGGCTTCTAATTTGAATCTGCCTAGAGAAATAAAAGCGCGTTACTATATGCGCATGTATAATGCAAGGGAGACGGACTATCGATCGTAAATGGTGCTATGGGCATGAGGAACTCCTCGGTAATGCACTGCCCTATCCAGTGCGGATGGCGAACCTACAGGCCAAAACCGGTCACTACCATAAGATGGGAAATCATAGATTGAACTCGAACAATTAACTGTCTGGATAACAGGCTAAGCGAGAGAGAACGCCTGTCATTAAATAACTCGGGACAGGGGGTGCCTAAGATATCTTACTCTAGCATCCATGGATCATCCGGCCCCTCGCAGAAAAAATACTGAGCCTCGTAGAATTCGCTCTCGTTATTTGTCAAGGATCCTCCGTTCTTAACTGGGGAAAGACGCAGCTCAGGGGAATGTTCTTATTAAATGACGACCACGCATATACTCACCCCAGGCTTTTCGAAAAGCTGGATTAACTGAAGGGCTAAAGCATGCTGTAAATGACTCGTCGGCGATGATAAACCCTTGTAACAATTAAGATTATTGAACCTTTCTTGTTAGCGAAAAGCATCCTGGTATCGGGCGGTGGTGATGGTCAGGTTTCTGAAAGACGTTGGCAATTTTAAATATAGAACAGAACATCCACAAAGATCCTAAAAGTAGGTAACTATTTGAGGAGCATTTGTAATCCTACATCTACTCTTGGATCTGAACATAATTCGCTATGAAGAAGCGATGGTTAATTGTTGCAATACGACAAGACATCCTTGCGAACTCACATGGGAACAAACCACGTTTCTCATCGCCTGCTAGTGCACCCTCCCACCAGTCATCTGATGCAGCCTCGATCTGAATAATCTTTTCGCCTTCATGGAACGATATCTCATTGTCTTCTCCTGCATCATAACTTCGGAAATGTTATTGAACTTCTACGTTGAGGTATGAAAAAGCACAACTCACTCATAGAGGGCAATAGCCGTTATTCCTTCGTCGGCCACAAGGGGGGTCGGAGGGCGAGGCGGCTCTGCAGGCGCAACCGGCTAGATAATGAAAGTTAAACAAAATTTAAGTCTGCCGTTGACAATATCAACTTACTACGGACGGGGGTGGCGGGGGTGGTGGGGGTGGTGGTGGCGGGAGAGGAGCAGCTTCCTCTTCAACTGGAACATCAGGCTGTTCGATGAGCTCGACATAATTGGCTGTAAGAAAATCAGTCGAAAATTTCAATGTTGGTCTAACACAACGACTCACAAGGGAATAAACCGAATTTCCCTTCAGGACCGACACCGGACCACCAACCATCTCCGACTTCTTCGATTTGCTCAATCTGCTCCCCTTCAACCAAGTTTATCTCGTTATCTTCAGCAGCCTGTAATTAAGCGATGAGCAACGAAAAATAACCGGCGATTATTACTCTCACCTCGTAATCATAAATCACGACTGCCACCACGCCTCGTTCCCCAGTAGTAGCGGCGGTGTGATGTTCCAGCTCTAGTTCCGGTTCTTGCCGTGGCCCCTGTCCCACACTCAAAGCTTCCATCTGGCGACAAATAAGTTATTATACAATACACGTTATTTAAGCATACCTGGGCAACGGGCGCTGCGGGGGGTGGAGGTGGAGGTGGTGGAGGTGGTGGAGGCGCAGTGAACTGCACCTCTTCACTTGCAGGCGGTGGCGGCGGTGGAGGAGGTGGCGGTGGAGGAGGTGGGGCTGCGAATTCGGGTTCTGGTTCCGGCTGCCGCGCTGGCACGGGCGGCGGTGGCGGCGACGGTGGCTAGTGACGAATTTATCGTCTCATGCATGATGCTTAAAAAATGATACGCACCAGAGCGGCAGTCTCTTCTTCCACTTCACGGCTGGCACTATCACCAGTGGAATGAGCCAAAATAGATGCACCTGCTCCCACTGCGGCACCAAAGCCAGCAGCTGCACCAACAGCGCCAAAATTCTTGGGAGTAGGTTTAGCGACTGATGCTCTCCCGAACGCGGGCGCACTAGAAGTGAACGACTTCATCGCAGTAGGCACAGTCGGAGTCGGGACGTAGCTGGCGTTGCGGCTTCTAGCTTCATCACCTTCTGCTTGCTTCTTGGCAGCGGCCTGTCTTTCGCTCCACGTTAGTTTCTTAGGCCCTCCAGCGCTTGCACTGGAGCGGAGCGGTGGTGCGGAAACCTGTTGCTGTTTTTCAAATCCAGCAAATGGATTTCTGAGTTTCTTCGGCGCGGGCAATGAAACTGGGGTATACGCTGATCCAACAGGTTTATCTTCATCCTTCTTTGTCGTTGTATCGACGGCTGCGGGCTTTGGAGCGGACACTGTCCGAATTATAGGCGGGGGCTGATGCCTAGGCTACATAAATATCTGTAAAAATTATAAATAACTGCGGCGTAGCCATATCGACTTACGAGAGCGCCGAAAGCCGGTCTCGCGTTAGTCGGCAACACCGGTGACCGGCTTGCAGCAGGCTGTGTGGGCGATTGTGAAGGATTTTCTTCTGGCCATGCATCTACAGGGGTAGAAGGAGTGACGGATCCCGATGACCTGCCGTACAGTGAAGCAGCAGATGCTATTGATCTCGCCGCGCCGGGCGATGGTCGAGGAGCTGACGGGGGCGGTGTAGGCGTCGCACGGAGTGCTGCGATGTCGACCTTCCCCACTGGTTTGTAATTCGTACCTACAGGGGCTATAGGGTCAAATGTGCGGGGTGCTTCCTTTTGTGCAGTGTATTTTGCTCCAGATGCGGCTTCCACGCGGGACATGATGATGGCTGGGTCAACGTCACCCTTAAATCGTTATGCATTCCTTCAGAACAAAGTGGTTATTAAATATGTTTCACGACTTGCCTCATTCCGTGCATTAATCACGACATGCACTCCACGCAAGAACCTTCCTACTGCACTGGAGTGGGTATGGAACAGGCCCTTCTTCGCTTCTGGAACTCCGTCACCACACCAATTGATTTGCACGAACTTGGGAAGCTTGCTCTGTTATTGCGATGAGTTTCAATCACGACTAGAAAGAAGATCATATTTGCGTACGTTCGGATCCACGACACGAGCAAAGGCATATTGGATCCTACAGATATTTGAGTCAATTTACTTTGAGAAACCACAATAGATCGCCGGCACACCTGCCGTCCGAGAACTCCTCTTGTAGCTCTTCTAATCCTCCATTGCCTTTTCCTTGTACCTTAAGATCATTTGTGCCCTTTTCATACGTAAAGATTGCCCAATTGATGCCAGGACTATTGAGGACGTCACTATAGGCATCGCTCAAGGCTTTGCTTGACAGATTGATTTGCAGGGACATCGCTTCTTCGTCTAAATCATTACGAATTCACGGCAAACATATACTATGTACCTACCTTGCCCGTAAGATGTGTTATGGTCAAGCTGCGAGTATCACGGTCGGAGTGGCTGGCTCACGTGGCTCGGCTTATCACTGCAGTGCCGACTCGCGGTCATATATTTATTGCACCTATCCCAAGCACTACACTGTTGTTCCTACAAACCTAATTTACTCAACAAATCATCATAGGTCTTGTCTTCTGCCCACTGAATTTCCCTCCCCCTCGTCAACCTCAACACTGTACGAGGGTCTCGTATTGAACCGGGTTTCTGTGCCTGTACCGCATCAACTTCGTCGTAGAATGCTTTCAGCCATCTCCGCGTAACATCAAGCTGATCAGGTGTCATGAAAGGGGCCAGAAACGCCCACAGAGGTCGGTCCGTCCCATGCGTCACGTAGCCTACACGGGCCGAGACGTAAGCCGACGAGGTTGAGCGCATAACAAGTTAGATATATATACCTTGCGGGCAATGCTGTTCCGGTGCCCATTCAATCACATACCTAAGCACCGGAAAACCTGCTGCGCACAAATCTCTGTGCAATGCCCGAACCGGAATGTGGACCTGTGCAGAGCTCAAAATCTTGCCAAACAACACCCTTGCCTCTTCTTTGTCTGCGTCGTCAGGTGGCCATTCGAAACAGCCCGTGAGTTTCTCGACGAAGGCGTCAGGAAAGTATTGCTTCAACTTCGGTACAATATCTCGAGGGGATGAGATTGGGTTTGAGAACGAGTAGATGTACCATTCATCCACCACTTCGCCGACGACGATGCTCTTCACCCCATGATTCCTCAAGCCACGAGCAAGCTCGCCCGAACGCTGCCTTTCCATTAGCCCTGGAGATGCAGGTATCCAATCACTAGATAAACAGCCTCGGAATATTCCACGCCCAACTCCTAAGGCGTCTGCGTCAATTGCTTTCGTTATATCTGACCAAGGAACTTTAACAGGATCTCTTAACACATCCAGGATATCTGGAGAATCAGGGTCCAATTTCAATGCGTTGCACAACGAGCGAAATTGTGGTCGTAGGTCCTCGGGAGTCTTGAGGTCCATTCTAATATCAAGATAAACCAAAATGTGAGAATGGAGGGGTCATATACATACAGAATAGCGTTGCTCTGCAATACTGCGGATTGAAACGGCGCCACTTGACCTTCCGGTAGATAAGATGCTCGATGCAGCTGTTGGTGAACGGAATGGGCGCCTAGTTTGTCAGATGGATCAAGACGCAAACGACAAGGTTGGCCTGAGATCTTACCTGCAGAAAGGCCATGAACTTGGATGTTGTCAGGATCACCTGTAACAGAACAAGATATAAAAGAGCTACGTCCCCAGTCGTATGATAGAGCTTACCCCCGAATGAATCGATGTTTGACTTGACCCATTCCAATGCAAGCCACTGGTCCTTGAAACCATAATTTCCATTCAACTGTGGCTTATCTGATGCCAAGAATCCAAAAACTGAGAGTCGATAGGCAATGTTGACCCACACTTCCGATCTCTCAGCAGAAACATACTGCGCTTGTGCTGAAACAGCGTGCGGGGTACCAAATTGAAGAAACCTGATAATAGCGATCAAGGTTTCTTTTCGGCCACATAGCTTTGGAATGGAGGCAACTCACCCTCCATGAATGTAAACTTTCACAGGGAACTTTCTCTGTGAAGGAAATGATGGAGGAACGAATACATTGAGAAATAAACTTAAGACGATGGAGTCAGCCTCACAACTTCGTCAGGCATACGCCTTTGACGTACGGGTTTTCCGTAGGCTTATCCAACTCGCTTATGTTGTCGTGGAATGTTCCTTTTGCGTTGCTTGGTCAAGGACTACACACCCGGGAGAGGGTAGGTTGGCATAGATACCTTGCGGCTGTGCCTTATCGGTCGGTTGAACAGCGTCTTTAGTGTGGAATGTCAAACACAGGATTCATCCCTTTGCGTCGAAACTGGCGCAAACGCACAAGATGCTTGCTTGACGTACTCCCTGCCCTCATATCGATAATTAGGCGGCAAAGGCTCCGGGTCCGTAAAACGCTTCGGAGGAAGAGCATATGGTACTTCTAACAGATTTATGACATGCAGACCAGGATGGGATGCCTGACTAACTCACCTAAGAACACGGCAGCCCCGTTCGAAGTTCGTCCTCCAGTGACTGGTCCATATTGTGTGACCACTGAGACGCGGTGAGTGTTCTGACTCAAATCGTCTTGCAAGCTAACAAAGGGCATATCGTTCAGATGTTGTGGCAGAGTGTAATTGTATTCGTAGTTATATACGACACCTGGGTCAAACATTATTGGTTTACATAAGCAAGCCACGAGTTAACCGCCACAAAGGTTGGATTGCGGCAGAACTAAGTAAAGAGTCTGACCCTGAGTTACTACGATGTCGACCCCGCCCCCAAGACCCTTCTCCCGTGCCTTTTTCATCACTTCCCTTACCGCAAGCTGAAGTGAACGAGTTCAAGATGCAGATGATAAAGGTCTCAGAATTGGAAGATTGGTCAGTTCACATAATCAGTGCTGGAAGAACCTAGTACAGAAAGGAGATTGGGTGGTACTGGCACAGTGAAACTTCAGAAATCAGCTGAAGATGTCATTGTCAATTGATGATCTGAGAAGAGGCAAGCTTCTCCTTCTATACTTATCACTCCTAGTCTCTGCAAATATAGTGAAAGTATGGTTGACCTGCTTGACTATTGACTCATTTCTAAAGGATTTAGCAGGACATACATGCAAGACTTCATTGGGGATTTTGCCAGAGTTCATCAAGCATATCAAACAGGCTGATCTTGCAGACAAAAGGAAGAAGGAGAGACCTCTCTACATTATGGCCATATCTGTGGTTCAAAGTTCTGGAATAGGCAAATCATGCATGCTAACAGAGGTGTGTACATGTTTCAGTTGGCAATGGCACACTACAAGTTTCCACTAGGCTGGTAAACAGATATTCACACTTCCAATCTGCCTTCACAAGTCTAGTGATCTATGCTATCCACCTAGGGATGAGTTCTGTGCTGCACAAACCTCAGCTCAAGGTGTTCATGAACATAAGAAAACAGAACTATTCTAGTACATTTCAATGGGTAATAAGTTTGGCTAGCTTTGTTGCATCCTGGCTCGTCTTGCAGCTTTATTACTAGTGCATATTACGTATCTCCGTCGGCGTCATGATCATCTACACACACACAGGTACCTTAAGTCTTCACTACAACTACGGTTTATTTGCGTGCTGCTTGAACTCGAAATGGTTCTATATTGCGTGTCCATCCAGATACACTTTCGACGATACGCGGATTTAACGAAGTAGCAATCTCAACGCGCCCGTACGGCGAAGAAGTTGGCCGAGTAAGGACGAAATACCAGCTATAGATTGCGATCGTTGGTCTTTACGATACTGAACGAGGCGAAACTTACTATTTCCGCGCACCACGTCTGCTCTTTTCTATGCGGCGAAAGCTTGTTATTTGACCAATTTCATGCACTATCTACAAACAAGTACGGTTTCCCTTCGCACATGCTAACCGGGTATTTCTCCACACGATCCATATTACTTATTGTCTTGATACCCTTTCGACGTTGCCCGGAACTGATAGTACTAAGTCGATATAAGTCCCGCAACAAATCACCACCTGACTTGAAAGAGAGCCATGAAAAACCTCGGCGGAATAATAATAATATAACTACTATGATGCAAGATGCTTGACGGCTAGTTACGGTGTCTGATGGACCTCGTGCATGTCACAGTCTGTGTCTGGCTGGGACATGGGACACGAAGAAAATGTAACGCTCTCCAAATGCTGTGGAACCTTGCGCGCCGCATAGTTCTCGCCTAGGCGTGTAGCGGCAGACACGACAACGGGTATATTGCACACAATTAGCGAAGCGCAATTCTATTTCAATGTCAGTACCAACCATATTGCCAAACAGACTTGAACTTGCTTCAACGAGACCGGCTATTAATACCCTCACGCCACCCTTGGTCAGAATGTAGGCGGCGTGCACGAGTGAGACGACGGTTGTAATGATACAAGTGGAGAATATTCCCACTAGTCTGTATCGTAACCACTCGTCGCGAATAGAGCGGAAAAGACAAAGGGGTGCGATGAGGAGTGTCAAGTCTACGAGGATGTCGGCTGGTAGCGTAAATGTAGCATCAGTCTAAACTTGAGGTGCTGAGAGACGTACAAATCAATTGAAAGATGGCAACTTGTAAGCCAATATGGCACTGAGGTGGGTTCAGTAACTTCCATCTGCGTCTTGGCTCGCAATCCCAAAATAATTGCGCGACAAGGAGTAGGCAGAGCATGCCGAAGAGGTATGCATTGAAGAACAAGTATGACCGTCTGAGCGGGTTCAGGTCGATCCGAATGATGGAGAAGAGAAGGGATAGACGGGCTGACCTTGTAGTAATGAGCTGTTTAAAATTTTAAAGACTGAGCAGAAATTCGTTACCATATGGTAGTGTAGAAAGTAGCCGCCATGAGATAGTATCGAAAAACACCTACACCAGGGCGATCTGAACGAAAATGATTAACAGAGGTGGTCGGGGGTAATTGTAAGCGGTTAGCCTACCAGGTGGTAAAAAGACACCAACGACTTGGATAACCAATGATAACATAGAGAATAAAGCCCACGCCTAGAATTAACCATTTGTTAGGCTTTCCAGGGTTCAGTGATAGTGAGATGCTGACGCACGTCATCGGCCCACAATCTTTTCCTCCGGAGCACCAAGCGAATCAAAGTTAAGCCTATCGCGATTGACGAGCATACGACGGAGGTGACTTTTCCAGATATCAGCAATGTGTTACTTCTTAAAAAGTTCGGTAGCGGGAAAAAGTACCTTCGACGCTCTTTATATTATGCGGCATACCGAACTATAGCTGTTACAGGCAGTCATGCCTCATGAACTGGCATTAGCCGGTAGTGGCTGACAAGGGGAAGCTTTATCAATCTGTTTCATAGCTTCGCCATCCTGGAGGATACACAAGTCCTGTATGGGCAACTGTCCCGCCAGCCCAGGCAAGTGGTAGTTTGACGTAAAGTTTGTAGCCAAACAGCCCTGAGTAGGACTCTTTAAAGCCTTTGATGACCAACGCCACGAGCGCCAGCGAGAAAGGTATTGGCGGTTCGTTTGCATCGATCTTGCAACTTCCATACTGACATCTACTAGTCGGCCTGGATCCGACCATCGACTTCATTGCTGGCATTATATCAGTGAGTCCTGCGCTATGACTGACATTGGAAGATGCCCACATACAACCCGTGCAGGGTGTAGCCGGTCTTGTTGTTGGACACCCATTTGATACAGGTGACCATCATCACTTATTAGCTGGAAGTCGGGTTACAAATTTTATCAATTTACTATTCTCACAATAGTGAAAGTCCGACTTCAGAGTTCAGCAACAACTGGGAAATATCATTCAACTATCCATGCATTTTTGACTATAATTCGCGAGGAACACCTCGTTGGTCTATACAAGGGAATCACATCTCCCCTGGTAAACATATTCCCCACCCGGAAAGCAGGCCGGTGACCTGACAGACGGGTCGATGCCCAGATCACAGGGGGACTCGTGAACGGTCTCTTATTTGCCTCTTATCGTTTCTTCTTGAAGGTCCAGAATGGGGCTGACGACGTAATACCCACATTAACCCAAGTACTTCTTGCTGGTATATGCGCTGGCGTAGTGTCCTCGTTAGTGTTACTACTACTGGTCTACACCACCCCTTTACCGTACTATATTGATAGACTAGTCACGACACCCGTGGAGCTTATCAAGATACGGCAGCAGGACCAACTTACTAGCACTTCCACCAGCCAAATTGCTCTTCAAGTTTTCAAAGAATCAGGCGTACCGGGTCTGTATCGTGGGGCTATTGCCACGATACTTCGAGAGACTAATTGCGGACCTTATTTTGTAGTCGTATGTCACACAAGAGTATGCGCTGTCGCTCCGAAACTAATCGATCTACAGTATGAAGCCATTAGCCGATATTTCTCTGTAAATAACACAAAAGAATTGCCTTGGTATACACTTATGTTGGCCGGAGGTGCAGCAGGTGTTGGTAGGTACCACTCATGGTACCAATCGACACAACGGCAGGATGCTTATATGCCTGCGCAGTGGCCTGGTCGGTTACATTCCCATTTGACGTAGTGAAGACAAGAATGCAAGGAACTCCGCAAAGTTACCCCATACCCGGACCACCCGGACCCTCTCAACCTCTCATCAATGCAACCGCAGACCCTGATTTTACCAACAACCCATATCGAACTATGGCCTCGACTATTGTCAATTCATACAGAGCAGAGGGCGCAGGAGTCTTTTTTAGAGGGTTGACGTCTACTATTATTCGGTAAGGGCGTGCTGTTTAAAGTCCAGATTATTGGTCCAGGTGCCAGGAACACACAGAAAGCCGTCCAGTTGGCCAGTGACGCGCACATGTCGTAGCCATAACCACCGGGCGAGATCCTGAGCTGCAATGTGAATCTGATGAAGTTTACTCAGCGCCATACCCATCAGCATGGTGACATTCGTTGCTTTCGAAACTGCTGTCCGTCTGCTTTCTTAATGCGGCTATACTGTTGCACAAAGGGATGATTTGTTGGTATGTCACCGTTGCACACTACTAACGTGGAGGGCTTCGGATGCAGGTGTTGGTAACCCAGTAATCATAGTACTTTGTGAGACTTGTGCATATAGTGGGAGATGTTTGGATAACCTTGTAACATGTTTTTGCCTGCGAACGATGGGATCCGTTTGGTGCAAGGTATAGCTATAGCCAAACAGCGGAATGATGACTAAATATCGCCCCGCGCTCCTCACAACCCCTCGATGGGCAATGCAGCCGGTGCTGGCGAGAACGGTATTGGCCCATTAGAACGCGTTAATCGCTCGTGCTAACGGATAAATTCACCGTGGCCTACTAGTCGGGTTGAATCCTACCATCGACTTCATTGCTGGCTGTATCTCAGTGAGTCCCCAGATTTTACGATGCAAATAGCATCAGAGGGTACCCACGACCTACACAGGGCATAGTCGGTCTTATCGTTGGACACCCATTTGATACGGGTGAGCATTATCGCTGCTGTTTTTTCATAGATTTGCTTTGGCTCACAATATGCACAGTAAAAGTCCGATTTCAGAGTCCAACGATAGCCACGAAATACCGTTCTACTGTCCATGCCTTTTCGACTATAATCCGTGAAGAGCGACTCGTTGGCTTGTGCAAGGGAATCGCGTCTCCTTTGGTGGGCAAATTCCTCACTCGGAATCAGACAGGTAACCTGACCAGATTGAGGTGATGATGCTCAGATCACAGCGGCGCTCCTGAACGGTCTCGTATTCGCTTCCTATCGCTTCTTCTTAAAGATCCAGAATGGGAACAGCGTTGCAATACCTACACTTACCCAAGTATTCCTCGCCGGCACATGTACTGGCGTAGTATGCTCGTTAGTGTTGCTGCTAATCCACGTTACCTTTTTTTACCGTATTAACAGACTGGTTACGACGCCGACGGAGCTTATCAAGATACGGCAGCAGGATCAACTTGTACCCACTTCCGCCAAGCAGATTGCTCTTCAAATCGCTAAAGAGTCGGGCATACCGGGCCTATACCGTGGGTTCAGCGCTACAATACTTCGCGAGACCGGTTATGGAGCCTATTTTGGCGCTGTATGTCGTACGGGAGAACGCGGTCAACTATCTCGAAGCTAACTGTTCTATACTATTAGTACGAGGCTACTTGCCGGTATTTCTCCGGAAATGGCGCAAGGGATTCGCCCTGGTTTGCTCCCATGTTGGCTGGCGGCGTGGCGGGTATTGGTAAGTGTTGTCTTCGGCGGCACGTAGCCGGATACTTATACGCTTGCGCAGTGAGCTGGGCAGTGGTATTCCCACTCGACGTAGTCAAGACGAGAATGCAAGGAACTCCACAAGGCTACTCTGCGCTGCGCATACACACGCCAGACACACCCAGATGGGTTCCCTCTCAGCCCCTCACGCACGCAACACCAGCCATAAACCCTGAACCTATCATCGACCCATATCGATCCCTGACCACGACCATCGTTAATTCGTATAGAGCAGAAGGCATGGGTGTCTTTTTCAGAGGGCTGGCTCCGACGGTCATTCGGTAAGGACGATTGTTTTATATTTCGGTCCAAGTGCCACACGGACAGAGAAAGCCGAACACTGGTTCGCGCATGTCATTCTAATCTGATGTTTACTTTACACAGTGCCATACCTGTCAACATGGTGACATTTGCCGCTTTCGAAACTGTGGTGCACGCCCTTTCCTAATACATATCGTACATATTATACCCCTGAGCAAATGAATTATTGTCTAGACCTCGCTTATTGGATGACGGGCCTGAGATCTGGCTGTGCACTACACATTATTCCTATCCAGAGACTTCATTCATAGTATAGTAGACATATTTTCCTTTGCCTCGTGTAAGCTGTGAAGTACACAGGGTGTAAGTATTATTGATCATCAGAGGCCAATTTTCCAATTATTACGGAATTTTGCCTTATGTAATTTGCCTGCACTCTGCATCAAATAATCCTGAATATTGAATGACAGCTGTGTGCCTTTTTTTTTTTTTTTGTTCAACGTTATTTTGATTTGCATCCTGAAAGTATACAATTGGTAGCTACGCAGGGACTACTAAAGAGGGGTTTGAGAGTGATAGGTAACTAGAGACCTAAGGTACTAAAAGTGGGGCTGGGTTTGTAAATGGGTGAGGCACCAGATCACTGGGGTTTGCACTCTTTTTTTTTTTGGGGGGGGGCAGCATGTTTGAAGCAGTGGTTCAAGATGTGGTTTCTGGTTTGGCAAGAGCATTTGTTACAAGAGCAGTAGATGTGCCTTTGGAAGTATGGTCTGGTGGTGTAGTAACACCCAGTGAGGGGCATGTCCTGTGAGAGTGCAGGCCAATTGAGCTAGAGGCTGGGTATCATTGCCTGTGGCTTCAATAAATCTGAGTTTACTTTTGGGGTTTGTCAGCCCCAGGTTGGGAAAGTGGAGGGCAGTGGCAGCTGAAAGCATGGTGGGAGGTCCTCCTCCCCTTCTAAGTTTGGAGAGGTTGATGGTGTATTCTTTAATGTTAACTGGGTGGTATTCCATTGGTATCCAGCCCAGGTTGTTCATGAACATGGTTTTGAGGGCCACTTGGTTGCAGACCAGTAGGTTTCTTTGTCCTAATGTTGATTTGACAATTTGGGTGGATTCCTGCTAGGGAGAGTTCATGGTGATTGGTGAGTTGAAGGTGTTCTGTAATAACTCTGGGTGGCAGGGGGGGGGGGTTAGGATGATAATGTGGTATAGGCACCATTGTCTGTTTACATTGGTCAAGGGGGAGGCAAGTATAATGGTTGTGCATTCTTTGAGCACCAGGTCAAGGGTACATTTGACTTGGGCTAGCCATTGAGCTGGGTTATCCCTGTTTCTATTGGGGATACGTATTGATGGATTTGGGTGTCATATTGTTTGTGTATGCAGGTGCCTGGTGGGTAATTGTCATCATAGCCAGCTAGTTCCATGATGGGTGTGGGCATTTGAAATAGGGCTTGTAAAGGCCCTGGTTCAGCCGTGTGCCTCAAGCGTATGGGCCAGGTGTCTTAGGGCTTGTTCAATATTCACTTTCTGGTTTGGTCTTAGTGCGTAGGCCGGCACAAATGTGACGTGCGTATGCCTCGCCATAGCTTTGCAAAAGAAGCCTGTCGCCTCATGCCGCACTCTGCGACGACATCGATCTACTTCAACCGCGAGATAGCAAAGAAATATACAATAAATTAAACGATGTTAACAATGACAGCTACAAGTCTATTAGCTACAGTTAGCGCGAGCATGAGTGGGGTATATGCATGTGGGGCTCCATCAAAAGATTCGAAAATCGAGAATGGTGACACTGGCTGATTAGTTAAAGTAAGCCAACGTGTGCAGTTAAAGAAGTCCAAAAACAAAAGCAGGATACATGCCATGAAATTGCAATTGGGACGTCAACCACAGGAGGTGGATAACCCGGCGAGTATTCAATGCGATTCGTCCATCTTGTCGTCGGTATCGTCGTCAGCATCCAAATCCAGGTCCATGTCCGACCCTGCTTCAACTTTCGCGCGGGTATATAACACCTCTCTCTGGTGGACGTCCTCCGTTAGATTTGCCAACGTCACCAGCGCCTCTACCAATAATGATCCAAGCTCCGGATCGCCAGTGGCGTTTGGCTCTTCCCTCCGACTACCTTCCTCTTCCTCAGCTCTTGCTTTTTCAAAGTACTCAATAGCTAAAGATAAATCTTCCCGAGCCTCTTCTGCCTCTTCCGACTTGAGAATGTCCATCTCTCCACGCTCCAAAGCGTCTTCTATTTCGTCAATATAGGCCGATCCGACAATAAGACGACATCGACCACGCGAACGTGGGATAAGACTGCGCCAGGCGTTCCTATCCGCTTCCACCTTCACTTGACCAAGCACCGAATCGGCCCAGTTGGCCCAATAATGCCGCTCTGACGGCACATCGAGCTTCTCCGCGACAAATAACACTTCCGATGCGATAGTGAAGAGTTCCCTCAGACGAGAGAACTGGCCGTTTTGTCCAAATCGCGCGGGAAGCCCCCCCTTATCACCCACGGCCAAAGAGGAAGGTGCTGACGAACGTGGGGTACCGCTCATCGGTGCAGCTGACCAAACAGTAGGCCAATTGTGGGATTTCAGCTCGTGAGGCATGTGGAAAATCCCACGAGAGAACTGGTCCATGGCAAGGGCGAGCAAGTCGTTGGGGGTTGCACTGCTGAAAAACAGGCGTCTTGTAATGGGCTGCCTCTGCGCTGCAATGGTATAGAATGGTGACTCTTGAGGCCAGTTGGGCTCTTCAATGTCGAGAAAAGTACTGGTCGGTTCTTTTCCTTCTTTTTTAGCTTGGATTTCATTGTTCAGAAGGTCATCGGCAAGACATACAAGAGACCGTCCCCATATGACAGCCATATGCCAGTCTTCTGGTACGTCCACATGTTTCATGCCACTTGTCCGACTAGGAAGATTCTCCCCTATCTCAAATACATCAAGTGCAGCTAGCCAGTAAAAAACGGGATTTGTTGGTTCGCCCTCAAGGGCAAGCGACGGCTCCTGCGCAATCAGGTTCCCCAAAAGGAAAAGAGTCGTGCCAAAAAGAGCATGGAATGCCGTTGGAAGCTCAATGAAAATACTAAAAAACATGTGAAAATGAATCATATGCGGGGGAATAAGCGGGTTTGGTAGACGCACGTCTTGCGTTGTCCCTGTTGCTCCTCACCAAATGTTTGAGATCCCGTTGTAATGCTACTTGTAAGTCGGTCGCGCCTCGACTTTGGGTCAGGCTGGAGAGCACCGGATACTGTGTCGACAAAGAGGGCGGAAGGATCGGGATGAAAACGCAGAAAGCGATGGCACTCGTGCACAGTACCACGCAAGAGCGGTAATGCCTCAGTAGCGTCGCTCCCTGAGTCATACAGGGCCGTCAGACACACCCAGTGTGAAATCACCAAATGGCGCACCCTCATACTGCTCTGCAGCGCGTGCAAACAGCTCTTTGAGATCATCCCAGTCGTCCAAGTCGCATGTGGTCTTCTCTTCCAGCGCAGTCCCACGTCTCGCGGTGGACGAGGTGTCCATTTTCTTCATGCTGTTGGTCCAACGGCTCACGCGGCGACGCAGAGAGCGGCTGCGGGTAAAGTCCCAGAAGAGGCCTTCGTGGTCTGAGCTAGAGGTACAATCGGGTGAGGAGTCGAGACGAGGTTTTTTGTGTGGACGTAGCGGCTGGGTGAGACAAGGCGTGGCGCAGGCTTCGTCATCGTCTGTATCTGAAATGGGATGGGGTGACTTCTCCTTCCTATCAGGGACACTGGCCGAGGATATGCGGCTTGCGGTCACACGGGCCCTCCATAAGCCTCTTGGACGTCCTCGGAAACTACAGACGTGGAATGGAGATACGGTGGCCTCAAGGGACGGGGGAGGGAAGGAGATGGAGATGGGGAAGGACATGGGTGCTACATTCAGAGAACGGGGGCGGGGAGGTTTATATTTCCTGAGGCCTCGAAACTGCGTGAAAAATAACGAGACGCTGTGTCTGGGCTCTAGACTCTGGTCAAAGCCTAGACCTGCCCCGATTCCAGTCCAGACACTACCATCCCTTACGCCTCCCCCCCTTCCCCCACTTCTCTATCAGATACTCCGTCATGTATTCATATAACTCTCGCTGTGCTCCCCGCCGGCTGATCGAGTGGTCGCTGTATCCATCCACAGCGTTCACGGAAAGGCGTGCCAGGTTATTTTGGTCAGCCAATCATATTGCCTGACAACCAATTTGACCAACCTGTCTGTAAACAACCGGAATCTGAAACTCCGCACATGGCTCTGCGTAAACATATCGACCAAGTGAGCCGAATTCGCGAAATGCACATTGTCGTCGCCACTCCCGTGGGCTAATAAAAAGTCAACGTTCTTGAACCCTGTTACATTGGAGATGGATGCTATGACATATCCCTCGGGATTCAGATCGGGTAAATTCATGTAGCGTTCAGTATAAATGGAGTCTAGAACCCAGGGTCAGCCTGATTGTTTGCCGGTAGAGTAATAAAGCCACATACCATACAAACGCCAGCTGGTGACAGGCTGGAAAAAAGGTTTTCAACTGCCTTGCGTCTTTCTAAGTAGTTTTCACTTTCACTTACTGCCACAGCAATCGCCAGAGAATGGATACCCGCATCGGCCTCGACAACTTTTGAGCTCATGAACCCACCATATGACTAACCAACAGTTGATTGCAAATCACATGTTCCATCCGATCAGCTGCGAACCAGTTTCTGTATATCCTTAAATCACTCACCCAGCCCCATATACCGATTCGCTTCGTATCGATGTAATTCTTTGCGGCCCATATCCTTCGATATGTCAATCGCTGTGCACGAATACACCATTCGAGACTCACCTGGCCACATTAATTTGATCAATCGTTTCCCAGTGCCCCAGATTACCCTTGACCGGGTTCCTTAGCTTCCTGCCCTTAAACCCCGTTCCCCGACCGTCAACGATAACAACGATATATTGAAGGCTGCAGACTAGGTAATCGTCCCAATTCCGACTATATTTCACGTTTACCAGCTGGCTTTGAGGGCCACCATAGCTAATCTGTTGTCAGCTATCCCAGCACGTGTAGATGGTCTTGCCCTGTGGACGTACACTCGGAACAGTACTGGGTACTTCGTTCGGCCCGAATCGTCCATCCTTGGCGGTCGCATCTCCTTAACACTCAGCTCTAGTCTCCATTAAGGAATTGCAAATACCCCTGTAATATATTAAGTGCTCACCGTATCCATCACTAATAACAGTAGAACGCACAACCGTGGCCGTTTCAAACTGTCTTGTGACGTTTACAACTCTTTCATTGGTCGTGATCGCAAATTCATAACCTTTCAGGATGATCCTTGGGTACTAGGCTTTCGGAACGAACGCGAAACCACCCACCTGGGTTATCCACCTGAAGCACCTTCTGCCACGGGACGCTCGGGCCTAGATATGAAAGCAGGTAAAACCCGGCTTGAGGTGAGAAGTTTGTGGAATAATACGAGGTTTTCTTCACATCCGTCAACGCAGAAGGTTCAACAGTCTCCGTCGCGCTAATTGATGATAGCGGAACTGAAAACAGGTGCCTTTCCATAGAACTTGGATAAGCGGCCTCGAAATATCTGGATTGGATTGCTCAGCACATGTTGATCCACGAGGAAAACTTATGCCTACACCAGCCCCTTCGCCGTGTTGATCCCTTTGATTACGTCTGTTACCTCCCACTTTCCAGACGTGAGGAACCGTGGGGTATTGGAATCAGCAGGGCTAAAGAGTGCAATGTGATTGTAACCCCCGGAATTGGGAACAATGTCTAAATATCCATTACGGCCACCACTTGCAAACTCTGAAGGCAAAGGATATATGGTCTGTGTCTGCAACCGTGACAATGCGGTAAGACAAACGCCTCTCAGAGATAAAATTTACTTACGTTATCAATCCATCCTTCGTCACTTTCTTCCCCTTCCTTACCGAGCCTCCTTACAACTCTTCCGCGTGATCGCGATTCCTCGCCCTTCGCATCAAGATCAAAGAGAATAACACTGCCATCGTCAGCGTTTCGGTTGACCTCCTTAACGATAAGTGTCGAGTTATCCACCCATGCTACTTCCAGGATGATGCTATTCTCGGGGTCTCGTCGATTCTCCCAGTCCAAGGTCAGCGTTGCATTGGAAGCAGGGAAACCTTTTGTAACTGCCGTGTCGTCCGCAAGGTATCGCGCTAGGTCAAACAGGTGGACTAAGACCAAAGGGTTGTTGTACCCAGGCTTCGGGTATTTCATCATAACATCGCTGGTATAAGGTATGACCGAACCAGCATTTTCCGTCGGGTTGTAGATGGGAAAGACATATTCGTTTACAAGCGTCTCATCGAGCGCAAGGAAGGCTATCTTGGAAGAGTCGGGAGACCACCAGAGTGCATAATCACTGGAGAGAACCTCTTCCTCGTACACCCAGTCGGGTACGCCATGGAACAGAGACGCGTTTCCGGATGTGGTTATTCGAATTGGAGCAGTAGAAGCACTACGAAAATGAGTGGTCTGTCGGATGCGCAAAAGTGTACATACGATGGAAAAGGTAATACATATAGGTCATTGCTTGTGACATATGCAATAGAATGCCCAGTGGGGGACCATGTCGCATAAGCGGTCGTTGGTGGGTCAGTTGGGGGTATCAGTGGGTGTGTTTTCTTAGTCTCGATCTCGTGCACGTAATAATTGCCAAAGCTTGACCATCTCCATTGCTAAACGACATTGGGCGCGTATATGCGGCAAATATGTATGCGGACAAACCTTTTTGAAGTCCGTCTTTAGCAGAATGTACTTCATATCCGCAGACAACTTCCATTCTGTCCAGGCAAGCATTTGGCCATGTTCCTACAAGTACACCATTATCAATACCTTATCCCCAGAAAGCATGATTTCGAATACACATTTCTAATCCCTTGCATCGCGACTAGATTATTTGTCGTGTTCGTCTTCAGGTCAACTAACTTGATATAGCCATCTTCCATGAGACTCACAACACCATCACCGGCTAGTATTCGTATGGTAGGTTAAAATGAACGCGTATATATCAATACTTCATACCTTGTGCTACCCATTTTATGTCGAAGATATTGGCATGGAAAGTTCCATTAAACATATGATCCATAGTTATCTTTTGAGATCCATAGATTTGAAGCGTGGTCCCTGAATATGTACTTGCAGCAATAACCCCAAGAATCCCCGCTAACGATACTAGCGCGACAAGTGAAAACACAAGGATGCGAAGTGAGGATGGTCTCTACGTTGAAACGATGCGTTAGAATACAGGGCAAGTAGCATAATACTGCACTTCCGTGCACTATCTCTTTAGATGAATTTGACTCTCACATACCTTCCTGCGCGTTGTATCTGGTGGTTCAGCATTGCCATATTCAGCGCGCCCTGGCGACCGCGGTTCGTCCTCCTTAAGTAACGATTCGTCTGAACTACTCGGAGGATCAAATGGTCCTTCTCCATAGTATATTGGAGGACGCATGTCCAGCGCGTCTAGGTCTGTCGGGTCGTCAGTGTAGGATGAGGGACCCGTAAATTCCATCCCTTCCGCATGGTCATAATCTTCTGCGGCAGGGAGGCGTTCATAGCTTTTCGAATGCATTTTGGAAAGCCAACGATAAGGGGTTTCGAACCGTGCCCGGGCAACCTGTATCAGTCCGAGCCTGTGCAAACCTTAACCCCAGAAATGGTAGAGCGTGTTCATTGTGCCCGCATTGTATCTTACGCCCCTCACGACCGTCATGACCCATCAAAAGACGATATCTAACTGGGATCCTGTGTTGTTAGTATCACAGGTATGTTGTGCGCCTATGTTTTTTTCATGAACATTAATGAAGCCAACCACCTAGATCGTGGCAATCCAGAGTCTTCATTATTTGACTCTATCACTACTCATCCCTCCATTATTAAGTATATTCGCCGAACCAATGTCGCTGAACTACGAAGGTGGTGCTGCCAGTGTCGGTGAGATTGTTCCTCAGGAATCGGATGTACACGCGAGCTAATGGGTGTGTAGGCATGATTATGGACTGGCGAGAGATGGCTGGAGTGCCTACAGTACAGTGGGCTCATGGAAGCGAGCGATGGAACTCGTATACGTGGGCGTGGAGTAGTGGCAAAAAGGTTGGACATGGATGGACGGAAGACCAGTGGAACGGCAAGATCGACCCAACAAGAGGCTGGGTCATCGCGTCCTGCTGGATGCTAGCTTGCTCCGCGGAGTAAGTCTCCTCCGCACCTTCTTCTCGATTCTTACGCTCTAACTCGTTCATTTAGCATATATTACCTGTATACCCTTGTCCGGAGACCACGTCTCATCCTTGATTTTGCCCTGACGCTAATCTTCAACCACCTTGTTCTGACGACATATTATGCAGCATCGATACCCTCGTCCTTTTTCTTCTGGCTTGTATTGGTATGTGGGTCAATATTGAGCATCGTTGTAGCAGAAAACCTATGCGTAAAGAGGGAAATGACCGAGGGACTTACCATCGCGCCATTAAATGCGGAGAATGAAACAGATGAACTGGAAATGGGCTTGTTATCCCGAAGAGAGTAGCAACGTACCAAGCATATAGCGGTAAGCTATAGCTACCGTCTCTTGTGTTATGCACTTAAACAGATTGGCGGATAGCTACTTCATCAACTTAATGGAACTTTACTTCAATACCTTATTTATGTGTCCTTGAGTGACTAGAGAACTCGGATATTAATACTGGGAACACGCACCACCGCCAACGCACAACGCACCTTGCTCAGGAGTTGCGTGAAACAGATACCCTGTGCAACTAGCACGAAGTTTGCACTGGAGGAATCTACTGATCCAAGGAACATCCAGGAAACAGAGAATCGTGTTCCCTCAGTACTGTGCTCGCATCCCTATACAACAATTGATAATCAGGAACGGATCGCCCTGTTTGTGGGCCGGCCGCCCTTTCGCCCTACACAGCACCCTTTAAACTTTATTGGCATTAATCGCGCCAACAAAACAGCGAGGCCACACAAAGCCCAATTCCCGAAGACACTTGTAACCGCAACGTATGCATTGCCCGTGACGTCATCCAGCTTATACCCTCGAAATACTTCCTGATGAATCCAGTGATTGATGCGAACTGACCAGGACCGCAGGCTCATCTATATAATGTGTCTCGCAGGGTAAAAGGATCAGTGAGGCGCAGAACTGCTTCGACATTCTTGAATTGGCTTGTACATAGATATTATCGGCTCCGGAGCCCAAATCTATTATGGGTTATGTTGGTCGCACGCAGCCAACGCGTGAAGTAGTTTCCCCTAGCATGGTCAAACCGAGGATTACGTAATAGCTGCATATAGTTTCCTGTCAACTCGGGACACCATTATCTGTTCTCACGGGAGCGAGAGCCAGTACTAGTGTAAGCAAACACGCAATCCTCCAATAGATATTTACGAATCGATATATATCGTCTTCCATGGCCCGAAATGCCACCGAAGAAGCCTTACGCGAACGACATGGGAATTATCGAAGAACGTGCTGATAGTAAGAAATATACATCATGGATTCGCGGCAGATGGAACGCCTATGATACCCAAGACGTAACAATAGCACACTTTATCAATCAGAAACCGCCACTCCCAATGAACAAGGCATGAAACCCGGTGCCAGCTATGTGAAGCTCACGCGAGGGACATCCCACTATCCCAGACGATTATCATCATGGCCCCCTCGTCCTCCCATCATACATAAGCGCATTTACCCTCCAGAGGATAGGCAGCTGATCTCCGATATCTACACTTCCCATATCTTGTTGAGTATCTGAACTGACTAGGAAGCAAAAAAAGTAACCCTTAAGCGCCCTACAAGGACATCCAGTCATATACTATATGGATTTTGCCTGGGTGGTCCCGACTTAAACCATTCATTCGGCTGAATTTGTATTGTTCAATGATTCATCGTGCGTCAGTCGCTTACCCTCTTTAATACCCGTTTTCTAGAATGCCGTATGGCCGTGAACGTCGTTAACATTCGTTTTGATATGACAGGCAATTTAACTGGTGACGGCAATATGTTAACGTATCGGAGGGAAAATGAGTAAGGCCCTCGTCAACCGATTGCTGTATGGGACCCCTTGTCATTCAAGTGATGTCGATACCGGCATGAGAACTTTGGAAGCAAATGGGGTAGAAGACGGTGTTGAGCGCACGCCCAAGGAAACTGACGCAAGATAGCAAGTTTCCGCAGCCATCAGAAGATATGGGCTCAGGTCCTAAAAGGAAGTGGAATGCTCTACTCAAACTCGACGATCGGCGTAATCTTGTCGATTTAGGTCCTACTGTGACGATATTGGGACACCAGACATCGTATAACTCCGTAACAATCGCTTCCTTGGCCCCTTTCCTATATTATTGCCCCTATATGCACCTAATATTGTATCTCTATATGATACTCATTTGTTATTGTGTTGAATTAAAGCTCCGTCATTAACTGAGGAGACATCGGCAGAGGGTAACTCCTCACGTGTAGTGGAACCCGGTAAATGCCAGGCTCACCAGGAAGAGTATTGTAACCCTTCCTAACATTATATAGCTTCAAGTCGTTGGAGTTGCTGGTACTTTGTGCGAAGAAGAGTGACACTCTGTCACTGGTATACATGACAAACAATGATATATCGAAGTAAAATACCAAGCTGCCTCGGTGGCGTCCGCATCTCGCCTCACGACACACAAACAGCCATTCAAGGGCAATTAACAACAGTTATTTCTCGCATACCGTGTGGGTTGTCTTCTCAAAGGATTAAGATGAAATTCCAGGGACGCATTTCGGGGCAGTAGACAGTGTTGGGGTATTACATCCCAGAGAAAAACTGATACAGGCTAAGTCCCAGGTATTAGCTGCAATGGAACTAGTCGGTATTTTCTTTGTAGCAGGCAATGCCCTTGCGAAGGTTTACGTATCAGGATAGATATTCATCCATTATTACTAGCTCTCAGTTACTCCTGGAACAATTACCCTGGTGATGTTAGATGACTTGACCACTTTAGTTAACTTTCTTCGATCCGAGTGACCCGAGTTTTTAATGGTGGATGTCTAGTGGTAGCATTGATCCCCACGGGGGATGGGATGAAAGCTAAGGTCGAGTAACCAAGAAGCTAGGTTTTGTTTATCTTGTTCACGAACTAAACCATGCCGACACACTAGGAACGCTCACCCAACCTACGCCAAGGGAATTACATGGACTTTATGTTATGCTCTCACAAATACCCGACCCGAAACAAACTTACATTTTAGCTTTGTTTATAAGCACGAAATCAATAATGTTAATGAAATGCCAGAGTTAAATAATCGAGCGGTGTATCTATTCATATCATCCTGGAAAATTACGTCTGTCGTCCGTCACACATTCATCAGCTGAATGTGAACCTCACGTCGGTCTAGTGTGACCGCCCGGATATTATCTCTATCAAGTGTCATGAAAAGTGGTAGAAAAAAACCTCCGAGCACATTTTTACACGACACTTATGGGGTGAAGATGGTAAATGGAAAAAGGGCCTATTATACGAATGTAGGTGCAAGATCCCGAATCTGGCTAGATATCGATCCAAATCATCGGGACAGACTGTGGTTTCCCTTTTAACTTGAGACTTCCTTTCTTTGGTTTGAACGGATACAATGACCCTAGTTTTTCGCCTCCCCGTGCGAATCTTGGTGCTGCTGCAGTGTAAGGATAATATTCGTGCGGCGAGAGCCCGCATTGGATGTGGTAGGAGGCGGAACTAATAGTACCGCATGGGCAGTGGTATACTAATCGGTTTTGTGATCATTACCGAAGCCCCGACGGCGATACAGTGAATCAACATACCATAACAGACCATCAGCGGTATACCACAGCATATAGATGCCTGCAGCGAACTGCGAGCCGTATACATGGGGATCATCTCTGAGGTCTAATGACTGGTACCATCTTGTCAATGATGACCCGTTTCCTGCTGCGGACTCGGGCGTATACCCCGGAAAGGCAATGCACTAGGCAAATATGCAGGCGCCAACCTGACCAGGGTTGGAATCGTTTCCCGGTGCGCCATCACCCTCGATGAAAACTCACGTGAACATAAGAAAGATTTTTTCTTCAGTATCATCGCAGCCGGCAGTTCTGTGGTGGATGGGACACCATTTTGAGTTATGCCAATAGACTTGGCCAGGGCGGCGACGCAGTCGCACGCTTGGCTTCTCAGCCGAGACGTCTTCGTCCATTCAAGCCCACGGTTTTTTATTTAATACCTCAATCCACCCTGACACGAGGCTGATATAAGACTCCCGCATATACCTCCCTCTACTGTCCTCTCCTTTCCTCTCTGTTGTCCATCCTTCCCCCCATGGACGCAATTAAGAATTTCCTGTCCCCCTTCGGAACCGGTACAGGTCCACTACAGGATACACTTGTTGGTTTCACACCACTCTTTCAAACCTTTTTTGATTCACTATGATGCAATACAGAAACTAGTTGTTATTGGTGGGACTGTCGAGACCGCACGCCGCATGTCGGTTTCTGCCTGGAACGGTTTCGTGGATTGTAAGCTCAGTGATGGTTTACGTTCGGTAGCGTCTGATGTATTTCAAAAGCCTTCTTCCTCACTGCTCATTTTAGTCAAGAAGATTACCCCTATGACTGGTGGGTTGTTTCATGTCAAATATGTCACGTTTCTAACGTTCATGGTTTAGGATAATGCACTGGTTGTCGAAGGTTCGCAATTTGATTTAACCTGATAAATTTGATATTCACCGTAATTATTAGCAACCAGCATGGGGAAGAAGTAGAGAGTTCGAGATAACAACTCGCTCAATTGGACGAGGGGGGATCATACAAAAAACAGCGGGCGATCTTGAAGAAGAAGACGAGAACGAAGAGGTTGTTGTCGATG
The DNA here is from genome assembly GCA_001691755.2 of Amanita polypyramis BW_CC. Lineage (NCBI taxonomy): Eukaryota > Fungi > Basidiomycota > Agaricomycetes > Agaricales > Amanitaceae > Amanita > Amanita polypyramis. Next base: position 14,201 of record JNHY02000116.1, on the reverse strand, counting down.
GGCGACGGAAACGCCGGGTTGCGTTCCTGCCAAGTATCGGTAAGGTTTTGCCAATGGCATTGTATACAAATGAAATAACAGGACTGCAGATGCGACGCATACAATCTACTACCGTGGTCACTGGCTGAGAGTTTGTCTCGTATCTTTCCGTCGTCCATTAATGTTTACAGAACTACATAGATTACGAGGACGAAACGATACCCTGGCGACATACGTGGTGCATCCGTTAAAATCAGGTAATTTTGATTTTATAGCTATCCCATTTGTTTAGTCTGATTTTGGGTTAGCGTTGTGGCACGGAATAATGACATATTAAAGAAGCTAGTACTGGAAGCGAAGCGGGAATATGAAAAGGATGCGGAGCATCGCGTACATATATTCCTTGCTGACACGTAAGCACTTGCATCCCTTTTGGTTCTCGGCGGTACTAACGATTTTGTAGTGTCTGTTGTTGCTGGCGCTGGAATGGTGCTCGGCATAAGCGCCCCATGAGCTCCATTGTGCTTCAGCCAGGGGTCAAAGATATGCTCCTTGCCGACTGCAAGGACTTTCTCGCCTCAGAATCTTGGTATGCTTTAGGACCGCGTTGAATACGATTACGCTAATTACGCTCCCAGGTATGCTGAGCGTGGTATGTAACTGAATATTGCTCATGAAACTTGCCGATTCACATGGACGAAATTCCATAAAAGGGATCCCTTTCCGGCGCGGCTATCTTCTTCACGGAGTACCGGGAAGGTTGGTTTCGTTTCGCAACGTGCTCTAGATATATCCGTTTATCGGTGATCCAACAGTGGAAAGACATCATTGATCCATTCGCTTGCGGGGGAAGTTGGTCTCGATATCTATGTTCTCTCGTTATCTGCGAAAGGGTGTGTCTTCTCGCTTCCATTCCATGGGACCTGATCATAAAATAACCCCATAAGGATGAGCGATAACACGTTAGCAACTTTAATGGGTCTTGTACCATCAAGGTAAGCTCGTTTCATGTCCACGAGGGAACAGTATGCTCAAGCCCATCAGATGCATTGTGCTATTGGAGGATCTAGATGCTGCTTTCACCCGTTCTGTAAGCCGCGACTCCAGCTCCACAGGGGTACCAACTGCTCCTACGACTAGCGACAGCAATAATAATAATAATAGTGAAAGTGATGGTTCTACTTTGAGTTTGAGTGGACTTTTGAACAGCCTTGATGGGGTCGCCGCCGCAGAGGGCCGGTAAGCCATTTTTATAGGATTAATCTATTATCAGTGCTTATTATCATACTAGGTTGCTCTTTGCTACTACAAATCATATTGAGCGTTTAGATCCCGCTCTCAGTCGCCCTGGACGTATGGATGTCTGGGTGAATTTCACATATGCCACCAAGTTCCAGGCTGAGGGCATATTTAAATGTTTCTTCCCTCATAAACCAGACGCGTCACCAAGTCAGTCGACAGAGTCAAAAGATGCCCTAGAAGACGCTTCTCAGAAAAACCTTCCGTTGCCTAAGCGCAAGGTTGACCAAAATATTCCCCTTCTAAGCGAAGAGGAGTTATCCGAGCTAGCCAAACGCTTTGCCGATGCCATTCCTGAAAATGAATTAAGTGTGAGTCGTGCTCACTTGATCTCTATTTGAGTGATTCTGACACATCGTTTGATAATAGGTAGCTAGTTTGCAAGGATACTTGCTAAAGAACAAGTCTCGTCCACGCGAATGCGTTGACGAGGTAGAAGAATGGATCAAACAAGAACGTGAAATGCGTGAGAAGCTCAAGAAGGAAAAGGAAAAGGCTGAGGTCGAGATTTTCCTGTTCTGACTATCGTGGACTAAATGCGTTGTTTCTTTATAGCACGAAGCGGAAGAAAAGGAAAAAGAGGAAAAGGAAAAAGAGGTAATTGGTGAATGATGTTTATGGAGTCCGGTAATTTTAACTACTGCAATCCGTAGAAGGAAAAAGAAAAAGAAACTAAAGAGGTGAAGTCACTGATCACACGTTTGATGTAACGACGTCACTCACTCACCCTCGTTGAAGAAGAAGCCAAAGAAGGAACGGGTCAAATCCAAGAGGCCTTCACGATCTGATGTATCTGTCAAGGTGGATGCGTCAACGTCAGTAGCACCAACTTTGGGCAAAGCCACCACCACCGTCGAAGTTTCGACATCAGCCGGGGAAGCGACGCCTTCAACGATGCCATCCACACCTGGCAACTTGTCTTCCGAGTCTGAAAATTCGACTGCTGCAGACGCAGATACCGAGGGAAGCATCACATCCGAGGATGAGGTAGACAGCGGCGGCGGCAACACCGGGTCGGAGGACAAGAATAGCAACAAATGGGTATCAGTCAAGGGCCAGACTACCTCGGGTCCAAATCTGAGCAACACGGCTTCTACCAGCGACATCCCATCTGCCAGCGAGGATTCCAAATGAGCTCACATCCTTTTCGGTGGATATGGACACTGGTACTCATCGTTGGATATAGTCTCCCATTTGGACCTTCTTATCCAGACTCCGGTTTTGGTCTTTGATGGTAATCGATACGTCTTAGAGAAGGAAGCAATGCACGGGGGATCGTTTGTGCGTCTTTTTGGATTCTTATCGCACCTCGTTTGGTCTCCAATTTTTTGCAATTGCATGCTTTTTCTTTTTTCTCTCAGCTCGAGTTACCTTGTCCGCGTTCTTACGTACCTTTCAGGTATCTTACGTCTAGATGAGAATGGCAGTATTTCAGTAGAGGGCTTCATTGCGTTCTGCCTGGTTCGTGCATGTGCGTGGCTTGATTGTATAATAAGTAAATGAAGTATGGATGAATATGCTGGAAGAATCAAGGTCCTGGAAACTCGAACCGATCAGAGGCTTTCAAAGGTAAGGGAATCGGATTCGTAGAGCGAGATGATGTGGTTACACGATACAATGTACGTATATGTATATACTGAGAGAAGGGCGGGCGATTAATTGATTGATGTACCACACAAATAAGAATTAGATATACGTAGCCAGAGCAGAACAACGCATCTATCATGTTGACTTGAGGCTCACGTCCGAAAGCGTCTTGAATGCCTCCTTGTACGCATCCAACAGCGCCTTAACCCTTGTGCGTTCCGCAACGAGCGCCTCATCCTCATTCAACAGGTCAGCGAACAGATCAGGCTTGTACAACGACGAGACGAGACGGTTCTGGACGTGCTGCGAGGTATAGTTGACCAAAAAGTGCATGATGGCTTTTGGTATCAGGTCTTGGATCGTTTGGCGGACGATCCCGAAATAAGAGGCGATGAGTGATCGGATGAGGTTCGTTTCCATTTCTTCGCGGGGTGTTAATTGGGCGCCTTCTGCGGATATCTGCTCGATGGGAGGGGGAGACGATCAAAGCACGACACTTAACCGATGCTATCTAGAACTCACCGCTTCTATATGCTTCCCGAGACTCTTCATATCATACGCCGCACTGTTCCCATCCACCATCCTCTTACCCGCCATCAGTCCACTTGACAAGGCGGAATCCGCGCCAGAGACATCTCTTCCAACAGGTACGATACTTTGCGCATGTCCGCCTATCGAGGTAACACCCATCCCCATTTGGCCATGTCGATGCTGCTGTTGCTCTGCGCTCGAACCTGTAACGGGTCCAGGGCCATTCTGCCCAAAAAAGTAATTGAGGAATGATTCCTTGGTAGAGGACGTTGGGCCCGCATTAGACATGCCCATCAGGTTGGTGCTGTTATTGCCATTTGAGCTACCAGGGTAATGCATGCTTGCAGCTCCGGCCGTTACAAACCCCGTGGACGAATGTGACCGGCCTGTACCTGCGCCGCCCACACCCGTGTGGCTTGGGTTCCGCGAAGACGATCTTTTGTTCATCCCAATAGAGGCAATGGTAGAAACGGAAGGAGGGGACGACGTGCTGGGGTTATTAGATGCTAGGACATGATGTGTGCGTGAGCGATCGTGGCGAACAGAAGAAAGAGCACGCCCGTCGCTCGGTGGGGAGATACCATTTATGTTATTGTCTTCTGATGATGTTTCGTCTTCGTCCTCTGGGGATGCCCCATGGCCATTTATAGGTTCAACCGACGATGGCTATATGTCGAAACATCAGATGATAAGTATAGGCTAGGATTGGCGAGGCTCACCCGAGCTGCAATTTGTGCTTTTGGTGTGACTTTTGTGGTGTGGACTTGCTGTGAGGCAAGGGCAGTGCCGGAGATAAATGCAGGGTGGTTGGTGTTGATATATGCAGCTTGGATTTCTATCAGACTTTGCGCATACTCTGATGTTGGCCCAAGACGTTCTCTTAGTAATTCAGACACAACTTCTATCAGTTGAGCATGCAGCCTTGGGAACCGTTGCAGTTCCTATAGACACTCTCAGTTGCATATCTTAGAGAAAGTAACATGGTTAGCATACCGCACTGGTACAGTTATGGCAAATCTTGACCAGCTCCTCATACACCAACTCGACACATCTAAGACTGGGTGCTTCTAGTAGCTTGATTTGAGGTTTAACGAGTAGGTCGAACGCGGCTTCCGGTACAAACAGGGTCGGTCGAGGACCCGTCGAATTGCGGATTGCAGTTCTGATGTCCTGGTTGTCCAAGTTGGACGTGGAGTCGATAGATGCTAAAGCTTGGCCAAAAACATCGTTAAAGATGTAGTATATACGCGCGCCTCCAGAAAGCTCCTTCGTCGATACGTCGATTTTGGTGCCTTCGATTGACGAGATAAAATCTCTTGCGAACTGCGTCATAAGTCGTAAGATGAGGGACCCTTGTTGGGTCTTGTCACCAAAGATGGCAGCGTCGCCGAACGAATTAAGTTCCTGCTGTGCTTGACCCATCAGAGTGTTCAAGCGGGCCTTCATATCTGGCAGCTTGTCTCGAATATGGTTCATGAGAACCTTGGAACTCACATAAACCGATGGATCGCTCCCAATGAACAGCGCATACACACACCTGATTTAGCGTTTTTGCCAGATACTTGGTTCCATTTTTGTGGGAAATATTCCGGTAAGTGGGATGGTTGCGGAAAAAATCAGCTTCGCTTTCCAATGCATCTTGCAAACTCTTTCTACCGTTTATGTCCTGCTGACTCCGGTTGACGACGCCAATGAATCCGAGTTTGAGGGGGTAAACGCGTCCAGTGAGGATATCGAAGGCGTTGGTACCGGCATCCATGAGGTCGAGTTTGGAGAGGATGCCTATAGTTCTTCGGCCTTGAGGGTCGACGGAGCGGGCGAGTTTCAGCGAATCCGAGTTGGCGAGGTCAACATTTGCAGCAGATACGGCGAGAATGACACTATAAGACTGGTGAGATAGCATGAAAAACAACATGATGACCTAGGTACCTGTTTGGTTTTGATATATAGTCGAGAACGAGGTTCCTGATTTGTCGTTCAATGTCGCTTGGTTGGTCTCCAACTGGAATCTGCAACCCATGGGCGTCAGTTTCTTTTCAACCAAGACAACAACGCACTTTTGTCAAACCGGGGAGATCCACCAAAGTCAAGTCCAACACGTCCGGGCTGTATATCCGTAGATGTATTGGCAACTTGCTGATACCCTTATTCTGACCGGCAACCCTAAACGTCTCCTGCTCTATCTCTCTGCAAACTTCAGCAAAGTCCGTATAACGTTTGTCGGTGTGCATGAATTGTGCCCACTCGGTGTGCGGCGGAGCATTCGGGGACGGTTCTGATGGTAAAGGCGTATGAATGAGTTGAAGTACAAGCGGCCTACGCGTCACTATTCCTTGTCCACGCGGAAGAAAGTCTTTCCCAACCATTCTACAGACATAGTCAGACGCTGGAGACTAACCAAGCTGGAAAGCACAGACGTTTCTAGGACACTAGATTTGCCTGCTGACTGACTACCGACCTAAGTTACGGATTGTCGAATCAAGAACAAGTTTTAGTAGCACGAAAGCGCCACAACGTACCACGACAAGTTGAGGCATGTCCAGCTCCCCTCCTAGTGGCCATCCTTCGTTTCCAGTTGAACTGTTGTCACACGAACAACTCGGTTACTCACCCAAGTTGCTGAACGTGTCCTGGAGCTTGTTGACCAGCTTTATAAGGTCCCCATCCATAATAGAGACCGTCTGTGGGCGACGCGGCGTAGTTGGCGGTTGAGAGAAAGCTGTCTTGTCTACGGCGCGCGTCACGCATTCCGCCGGCGCATGCCACCTGTGTTTGGTCATGTTTGCTGGGCCTTCAGGCGGCGAGTTGCGCGGCTGGCGCTGAGGCTTAGCAACGCACGCTCACAGCGTCGCAGGTCAGTCAAGGCATCCAAGCGTGCTCTCAAGCCGCGCTACTGCTAGACAGCTGATTCATATTGTGTCCTGCATTGATCATGCGGGCCCTGTGCACAAACGTCAATGTGTAAGGCACAAGTGACACGCGTAATGGTGATGACCATAGGTTGTCTTTTCTTTTTTCCCGTGCTTGTTGTGCTCACACCCCCACTCTTTTAACCCACCCGCTCGTTTAAACTCTTAATACAGGTCAGTCTTTATTGAAATTATGATGATCTAGGTCTTTATTTTGACCTCTGTCCAGCTAACATGTTCCGCAAACTCGCCTTGACCGCCTTCTTCGTTATCTTGTCAGCCTCGTTCTCCAGAGCAGATGTTACGCCTAGCGATCCCGGTCCAGGCACTGTCTCTAACGCAGGAAGCACATGCTATATCACCTGGATTGGCGATACCTCGTCCCCCACAGCCTGGAAGGGCATGTCCATTGAACTCATGACAGGAAGCAACTACGACATGGTTCACTTGACCAGTACGTCTGATCCGTGGCATCCATTATCTCAGGGGAACTAAAACCTGCATCAGCCGTCGCATCAAACTTGGACGGCACTACCTCCGGCCAATATACCTGGACCTGTCCTCAAGTCACTCCCAACTCCGCGATCTACTTTTATCAATTCACCGGGCCTAATGCGCCCGACAAGCAATGGACGACGCGGTTCACTATCGCGTCTAGCTCAGGCCAGTCCACCCCTCCATCCAACGCTACGCAGCCCGGCACAGGGGAAACTATCCCCTGGGGCAATGGTGCGCTTGTCGACCCCTCGACGGCCGTTGCTGCTCCTTCCTATCTATCTGGGGGTAGCGTCTCTTCAGCTAGTTCGAGCATCTCGGCCACCACTAGCACCGCTGCCAGCTCATCATCCTCTGAGGCAGTAACTACAGCCACTTCCGCAGGATCATCTAGCGCCACCCCAACGCGGATTACGACCGTGGTTGCTGCAACAACCACACCTTCTACAACTGCCACTACCAGCTCGAATAGTGCCGCCGCAGCCCATGATCGCTCCATCAGCGGTTTGGTATTGGGCACTTGTGTCATGATCTTAATGGTGGTGTTTTAACCTTGGTGTATTCTCCAGCTATTTGGTAACTAATAACCGTCGAAAATCTCCTGTTCACTCTATATATAAGTCCCTTTCCTAAGAGTTCTTGCAAGGATTGACAATATCACAACTGTAAAAGCTGCCCAAATAAATAGATAGATATGCACTCCTACACACCCCTCCACCATCTTCAATTCCTGTTTGAACGCTCCCCACCCTGTCAACGCCCGAATCCCCAAAATCCCAGCGACAACCAGCCAATCCTTAATTCCCAAAGTACAAAACCCATTTTGGACGTAACACCCTGCGTGGGTCGAATACGCGTAGTCCTTTAAACCGTCGCACGTTTTCGTCTCCACCTCCAACTCCTGAACCAAAGCCCGCTGTAGACACTGCATTGTGTCCACCATCCATACCCGTCCCCGCGGAGAAAGCAAATACTGGTGTTCCACAAATACGGTACAAATCCTTTCTCCGTATTCGAGTGGGTATGCGTACGTGCCACAGTGATAGACTGCTTCAAGGCACTCTCGGTAGAACGTACAGTCGTTACGGGGCGGGTTCGCGCACTTTGCAGGGAGTGTGCTTCGTCTAGTAAGGTTGACGTAAGTACAGATGGGTTGGGTGGTGTTGCTGAGGGCTTGTAGAGGTAGGCACAATAATGCGAGAAGGATAAAGCTGATGCGAATGGGCTGAAGGCCTTGCCCTGGTATCCAAACCATTCTGAACGAGTGTCTGAACTAGATTACGACACATTGTGGGCATCCTAGCAGGTACTATTTGTAGCATTTCGTACACGACAACAGCTCACTGATGGCAGTGGCATGTTCGCCCCGTATCATCACCCAAGTATAGCCGTATTAGCGACAGACGCAGTCAGGTGTTCATAGAGAGGCTACGAATGAGGTTGGGTCTATTCCAGCGCTATAATGGTGTCCGTCCAATACTGCTATTAGCGGTACGACTAGGCAATCCGTCTCAACGCCTTCTCCAATTTCAATCCTGGTCTATTAGTCCATTCCTACGGCACCAGGATGATTTGTATATTCCCAGACACTCACGCTCCTTTTCATTCCGCGTATCGGACCAATAAGTACATAAAACCTGGGTCATGTTATGCTGTTGAAATCAATAGGGGGTTACAGATCCTCAGATGATTATCATGAATGTATATTTTTGATCATATAGTGTATCTACCGGTAATAAATAGTCAGAACATGAGACAGATAACACTAGCGCGGCGGACTCGGAAGGAAATACCCTCGTTTACCCTTTCTTACAGCCTGAAACTCTACTCCTCATCTTCAAATCGAAGAATTTGTGCGTCCTCATCAATCGACACATTCCTATATCCCCTCCGCGTCCTCACGGCAACGGAATTAAACCGTGACGAAACCCACTCCCAGGCAACGCCAGCAACACCCACAAGGTACCACGGCACTGATGCAAGCGTCCCAAGCACTCCAGAATCGCCAGTCCCAGCGTACGCTCGCCCATTGTCGGTCGGGAGTCGGATTGTCCTGTTCCAGGCCGAGATCAGCATCAGAGACCGGGACTGTGATCATGGAAAGAGCGTACCCTCGCGAAAGTCCACTCCGACGGTAATAATACCATCCAACCAAGGCTGTAAACGCAAACGGAATCATAATTATAAACATCCAGAATAGAGCGCCGTGCGATTTGAACCCGGGGCAAACATGTCGAGCACCAAGGTGTCGTGTGTCACCGCCTTCGCAGCTGGTAAAGGAAATCTTCCGATACGGCGTCAGCTCATACCAGTAGTCTTCCCCGTTTTTGCATGAGTCATCATCCGCACGAGGAGTTGTACCTGGAACGGGGACACACTCGTCGTTCTCATTCTTGACAAAGTTGAATTCACTGGAAAAGTCCTCTCGTGAGATTGGGTGCAATCTGTTTCATGCCATCTATGTACCATTCAAAGTCTGCAGCCGTACAGGCACAGTTTTCGACAATTCGCTCTGCGGCCTTGGGTTGGTCACCGACCACACAATCTGCATCTCTCCTTCGACGGTGGTAGAACACCTGTAACAAGGATGAGAACAAGCCCTCTAGTATATAGAGTATGCTCACCCTTCGACCAAACAAACAAACTTCCTGCCTTTCCTCACTCGGGCTCCACAACTCGAAATCATCCTTTCCTGGATCCTCGATACTAACTTGACCTATTTTATTTTACCCGTAGAATCAGGCCTGCAATCAAAAAGCAACCAAGGAAAATTTCTTACACTTCTTGGATGTTAAAGCGCTAAAATCAAGATGGATAACGCTAGTCGTTCGAACATTGTTTCCAATCAGGATGAACCTCCGGCTAGTATCTGTTGGAACCGTCACAATCGCTGCTACACGAATCTTCTCCTGGGTAAACTGGTACTCATGCCAGCTCATACCCTCGTCTTTACTATACAACACATGGTCTGTCGGTTCCTCGTCGTTTGCCATGACAAGAATAGACCCTGAATCGCCAAATTCCCATAGATGTGCATCTTTATGAACCTCTTGCCACGTAAATCCGGCGTCTCGACTCAAAAACGTGTCACTCTCGGTATACGGTGCTAACGTTTTGCCGACATTGCCTACAGCCATCAGGAGACCGACGATTGAAGGGCTGCTGTAGGTTGCTCTGGGATCCCGTCTCTCTGTATATCCGTGGATGTGCAGGGCACACGTCTGCTTTGGCTACCAATTAACGATGATATTATATGTGCATTGGAACTCACAGTATCCCTGCAATCATACTCTCTACCAAGCGAGTCGACTTTGGGCGGCAACAAAGGCTTCCATATACTCCCTATCAGAGGTCAATATTTTGCCGTAATCAACATAGGGAAAGCAGCAATCACCGTCATTGTGCGTAATCCTTGTCTGCAACAACTTCTTGCCCGATACTGCCGCGTAGCTCGGATTCGATACGACATTCACAAGTGCGATACCATCCAAACCAATCATCTTTTCAAAATCAACGTATCCTCGCTCATCTCGGTTCACGTTCTCGAGTGAAATGCCAAAATAGGTTCCATTCGAGTTGGACTTGAGGATAGTGCCCCAGTAGGGTGCTGGAGGCTCTGACATAGTCATATGGAAGAAGAGGGAGCCAGTGCTTGATTCGAGGATAGTGTAGGCCTACATTCGGTCAGCTATAATACCCTAGGGGATCAATTGAATAGACCTACATGCGCCTCCGGATGCATATTTGGCGGGAACTTGCCTTCTGCAAACCTGACACCATCCAGCGAAACTTGCAAGTCTAGCGCATGCTTCTCTGGCACCAGCTTCGACATTCATCAGTATCATCCACCTTTACAAGAACTCGCAAAACACTTACTTCGGCAACAACCAAGTACTCCGAAAACTTGGCAAACCCAACAACGTGATTAAACACCTTCCTCTTGTTCGCAAAGTATTTGTTCCCCGTGACCAGCTCCAGCGGGTTGCTGTCCCTAAAGTATTTCTGGTTCCCTACCTTGTCTCGGTATGACTCGCAAATGATTTCGTTCGGGTCCGCATCAATCTGATGATCGCGTACCCATGCACAGTTCCTCACGTAGTTCTCGACATGGTTCCACCGATACCCGTTATCCCTCGAAAAATGGACCGTAACATGGCAGTTGGCCCCGTTTCCTTCACAACCCTCTACACCAGTCCAAATCAATTTGTCCGAGTCAGGATGGAACCGAATCACTTGTATCCCAAATATGTTTGGAACAGTAGGCGCTTGACGTTCTTCCCACCCCTGCCCGAAGTTTGTCGTGTAATAGAATTTTTTCGTGTCGGTGATAAGGTATGCCCGGTCTGGTGAGTGTTTGTGATGGTAGAACACGAGAAAATGTTGTTCAGGGAAGAGGTTGTTCCAGGTGTATCCCTCGTTGCTGGATTGCCATATGGAATGGTCAGCAAGTCGGACGAGGATGGTCTGGGAACCATGAGCGCATGTACGGTTACAGGAAAAAACCACATGCCGTTGACTTGTTGAAATACGCATATTGCACTATCTGACTGGGGAACTCGAACTAGGGGTATAAGAACATCAGCTCAAGCTCATAAGGCATACAAGAGGGCCACTGACAATCTGATGAACCACACTGCCCTCCTCGGGTTGAGCTTGTGAGCATTTCTTTGAAACCTTTTTATCCTTTTCAACGCCGCCTTTACAGGTATTCCCGGGTATTTTTCTGTAGCCAGACGATCCCATATACGTCTGCTTGGGATCACTTCCGCAAACTCCGGCAGGGATGCGTTCAGGTCCAGCAGGTGTACATTGGTTTCCTTGTCGGATGAAGTTATAATCGCTGCAACAGGCATCAAACCCATGCCAAAGGCTAGCGCAAGATATGTACCCACCATTCGTAATCAGCGTCGGTACATTGGCAATCTTCTTCGTGCTCAACTGGGTCACGGAACTTGTCGCCGACGTAGCAGTTTGCAGTCGATTTTCGACGCTTGTACCATTGCTTTATGACATTTATCAGTGTAGCGCGCAAATAGTAAATCATGAAACGCACCTTGTGTCCCATCAGACATTCCGCATCCGCACTCCTGGCATTCCACCTTTCGAAATCGCTATCTTCGCACTTCCTCGGAAACGCACCATCAAAATCGATCTGGATAACGGCCACGCGATCCAGAACATCTTTTCTGTCCCTCCTTGCTACCTCTCCGAGAAGCAAAAACTTTTGGGAAGTTGAGTCAGGCAGAGTAGTTAATCCCCTCGCACGCATTTTTACGCCAATCTTGTACTTTCTCCTGCGGGAGTAAGATAAGAATCGGCTTCAAAAGACAGAAAGTAGAACAGAACGAACCAAGTCTTCCCAAAGTCCAACGAATAGCTCAACTCGTCTATCCCTTCCTCGTCGTTAACGATTACGATAACGCTCCCAACGCCTCCAATCTGATGTTTATGCGCATCCTTCTTGACCATTCTCCAAGTCACCCCAGCATCAAGGCTTAAAAACGTATCACATTCTTCATAGGGCAACAATGTCTCCCCTATGGAGCCTACGCCAATGGCAAGACCTGGAGCTGGAGAAGAAAAAACGCGTCCGTAATTTTTAGGTGTTGTCACCGAGTGAAGGTGCAGGGAACACTTCTCCCTGTTCTCAGGATCACAGTGTATCCTTCGTCCTTCATTATTTTCCGATGGCGCACGAATAGGCAACCAGTTACTCCCATCGTCGAACGTGATATACGTTTTCAACTTTTTTGAAGCACCTCTCCCCTCCACTGCCTGCGCATTCGATACAACATTTGCTAGACCAACACCTTCCACGCCGTATATCCTCTCGTAGTCCACATAGCCCACATCATTCCGGTTTGTATCTTTTAAACTTTGGACAAAGAACGTTCCATTGGAATTGGATACGAACAACGTGCCAATTGTGTTGTAATCTTGCAAGACAACGTCAACCGCGAGTGAGTGTGTCGTTGATTCTACGATCGTATACGCGTTCTCGCGGAGCCTTGCCGACGAAGCATGAGGAAACTGAGCCTTGGCCCAGTTCTTCGTGTCTACTGTAACATAGAGCAGCATCTCGTTGTTACTGCCGGGTGACAGGTCCTTCAACGCGACCACGGCAAACTTAGACACGATGGCGAATGCCACAACTCCCTTGGCGCTTTTGCCTATACCCAAATCTTCAACTTTCTTGTCGCTTTTGAAGAAGTCCGTGGAAGAGAAGAGCCGGCTGGATTCGGGGGAACGCATCCCATTGGCAGTAACGGAAGCGTCGAATGCGATGCAATAAATTAGGTCCGAGTGAGCGTCATGCTTAAAGTCTGCGGAGCTATGCGCGAATTGACATCGTGAGACATCCTCTAGCAAAAGTTTAGACTCGTCTCCGAAAGCTTCCTTAGTGTAATATGTCTATTGAGGGTAAACACATTGGCTACTGCTTATGACCGGGCAAGGATAGAGTGGACGTACAACGTCTATACAGTTCAGGCCCCATCCTCTATCCTGCTCGCACTTGGTGCCCTGATAGAGGATGTGCCCGTACTTCGACTTGTCCGAGTGGAACGAGAGTGGTCTTGACACCACAGCGGCAGGTGCAGGCATCTTAAACGGGCGCCACGTCTTTCCTCTATCGCTCGTCCGGTAATGGGTAATTCCATTTGTTAGCACGAATGCCTATTATCGTATAGGTGGATTAAACCCAAGACGCAGAGATTGGAGACGGTGACTCACATACTGATTGGCAAATGGATGCTCTACCACCATCATGGCATCGCCTTGAGGTATGTCCTCCGCTCGTGCCCACGTCTTCCCCTCGTCTTGGGACACGTACACATCACCCGCAGTACCGTCATGGTATACAACCGACTGTCGATACAGCAACACATCGTGATCAGCATAAGTCCCTTACTTCACAATAACCAGACGAGGAAGCGAAGACTCACCTGGGTGTCATCGAAGAAAAACACCCTGGAAGGTGGATTATGGAACCGATTAATGGTATGTTTTGGTTCTTGCTGTGCTGCAACGAGGAAGAAGAGGAAGCCAGAGATGAAAAGGTATAGTCGGGTGACTAGATGTGGGTGTTTGAGACGTGGCATGGCGGTGGTTGAGAGACTGCGCCGGCCAGCGCTGAGAGCAAGCGTCAATATGTGCACAGCCACTGATAATTACGCTGTTCCTGACGCACACGACATTCATCTACTTATATAAATATGTAATAATAATGCAGTCCGCTGAGCATGTCTCAACTACAGCATTGTTTGCAATGATTATGGATCCCATATTATCTCCATAGATTTGTGTGGTTTGTATTGGAAAGTGAATCTCTTTTAGTAAAGATTGAATCCAAACCACAGCTCTAGAGCAATTTGAGAGTGCCATATATTCTGCTTCTGTGGA